>VCRD01001782.1:59574-69872 GCA_006783055.1 Trinorchestia longiramus
CATATAAGGCAATATTATGCACTCGTATTGCTTTAAATTGCGATGTCTATTTTATGATGGAATCTTTTACCCGAAATAGGAAAAATATATTGCAAAATTATGTATTACCCAAGGACTACTATAAACAGGACGTGCACTGCCATGTAGCTGACTGCTGTAGCGGAGGCCAGTTCACTGAGTTCAATTATCGCCCATCTGTCATAGTGCGAACATTGTCGTAGTCTGTCGCTCGGTTTGAATTGGAGATTGTTGTTTGTTTCACGGCACATTGCTGCATTTCTAAGTGGATACTGTTTGTTTACAAAGTTTATTGCTAATTATATATATTAAAAATACCAAATAAGTGAGGGGCTGTGAACTGTCGGGGTAATTACAATAAGGAGAACAGGCGCCGCACAGTATCTTCAATGTGCCTGCTTCATGTCTGCCCTCTCCAGAACTCACACCTCGCCCGGCGATAGTTGAAGACCAACAACTGAGGTATTTTCTTCAGAAGGATAAGATTACTTCATTTCATGCTTTCAAACCTGAACATAACGTGCATACGCAGTACAAGAACTTGATTATTTCGTGATCGAAAGAAAGGCTTTTGTGTTTGTTCATGACCGATAACTTCAAAGAATGCAGCCTGTCTGTGATTGTTGAAAACAAGCCCACTTTGTGTTCCCCACTAACGCTCAATGCGTTCAAGAACGGCATTAGTGTACCACTGTTTAAGACACTTCATCCCAAGAATGGTTTGAGATCGTATACTCAGTTTCACGAAACTGTGCGCTCGGCAATGCACTATGACATCCCGTTTGACAAAACGATCCAAAATGTTATCACTCTTCTTCAAGCTCACACATCAGCCTGTGTCGACACCAAGAAGGTGAAAAAGTTGGTATTTTTGACACGTCAGTTGGAACTTTTATTACAGAAGCAGTTTTCCATGAATGATTATTGTTTTGTTCTTCAATCATACCCAAAGTGTAATTATGAAGAGCTCGAGACTTTTTGGTGCTGCCATGCAAACGCAAGCTGCAGTACATCACTTCATCTACATATTGACAAGGACCAGGTGCTGGGGGAAACATTTCACAAAGTCCAGACACTGCAGCAGAAGAATGTGTTTCTCTTGGTAGATGAAGTACAGATTCGCCCAACTGTTTCATTTTCTGGTGGGGTGCTTAGTGGCATAGCCGAGAACAACCGAGACTGCAAGGCCACTTCTATGCTGTGTGTCATGATGAAGTCGCTGCACAAAGGACCTAGTCTGATGATTTCAGTGGAATTGACATTGACTGTCCCAAGATATTTCATTGTTTGGCATATGTTCTATTGAATGGACTCTACAACCTAAAGAAAGACCAGAAAAAGAAGGCAGTCCTTCTTCAGACCTCTGTAAAGAAAGCCCGGTTGGCTGACTAATCGCTACAGTTTAGTAGGTTTTTGCTTCTATGTCTGTTTGTTTTGTATGCGTGAATGTTTGTATGTTTTGGTTGTTTGCATTGGAAAAGGTTTAACTATGATCAATTTGTAAAGTCTAAAACTGCAGCAACTCGGCTTTCTATAAAGTGGCCACTAAGCACACACAATAATACATGTTAAGTCCGGTTAAAATTGGTATTTCAAAGCATTACAGTGCTTTAAACCATTTAAAATTCACTGTAAAACCTTATTATCCCTTCTATTGCTTGAAAAAAGTAATTCTTGATCAACTTGTCCGATAGAAAATGTTATGTTACTAAGAATGCAATGGCCTCCGCTAGCGTAGTCAGCTCTATGGCGGTGCACGTCCTGTTTATAGTAGTCCTTGGTATTACCACAAAATTGTGCGGTCATTTGTATTATTTGTGAGTCACTTCAAAACCAAGTGAATTTTTCGGTATCAAAACTTGTATTACAAATTTACAACATTTTAAAGTGATTTATTCATTGCGTTTAACCGATTCCGGTGCTCGAATAAAATATTACTTTAATTCTTAACTTACGTGGCTGATTTTTCTTTCCATGTTATTTTCATTTAAGAATTTTGTATTTTATCGTTCATTCCTGTATGCTTTATATTTTATTAGCCTTACTGATCTCGAACTCAAGTAGCTTGAAAACAATTTCATTAAACGAACTACTAATTTTTTATATCATTGTCATTGGCTTCAGTATATCTTCCATTATCCCCGACAAAAAAATTGACTCATAAGAAAGGTCGTAGAAATTATCAATCCTACTACAAATGTCTTTTTCTCCATTTCCGGGCAATCTATTATTATGATAATTTACTTACACTTGACCGTGATGAAATTGTATTTTTTCTAGACCCCTACTCATGAATAAATCAATAATTTATCAAGGTATTTATTGCATTTATCAAATAAAATCATTTATTACATACTGTATACATAACAAGCGAGTAACAAATAATTTTCAGTCTTCCTAGTAAATATTTATGCTAATTAGGTATATGAGCTGGTATGAGTTATATTTATTTTACGATACGCAGCATTACACGTCATCGTTTAACACTCCTCGCTAACTTCCTGTGGCTTTGGTTCACTCACATACAAATGTGCTAGGAGAAGAAGGGAGCTTCAACTTTCAAAAATTTCAACTGACTATTCAAGTGGGAAACTTTTGCCGTGCTTCACCTTGAGAGCTAATTTTTGCAGGTGTGTGGCAGACTTTCATGGCGACATGATTTTGAGGCTTTTCTCGGACCGCGAATTTTCGGTACTGATTTTTTACGCCTCAACGACTTCGGAAACTCTTTAGCTTTGTGAAGAAATCACATAAAATGTAAGAGTAAGTACTGCTTTATCATACTGCCATGCATTTTTTAATAGTATTGCATCAAACTATCATCCTCTCAGCATTACTGTAAGATCCAATAAATTTCCGATCACGTAATTCGGTACATTCAGTATTTAGCTCCGTAATGTAGGATAGATTGCATTCAGTTCATCAAGCTCATTAATTCATGTATAACTTTAGAAGTGAACTTGAAATTACATGTCAGTCGTGACCTGCCTTCCTGGTCGGTCTATAGGGCAGCAGGACCCAGTAATGTACTTTGATTGAAGTCTAACGGGATTAGTACGCAATTAGAGCCCAGCCAACGACGCTAGCAATCCCAGTGCAGCGTCATACAGAATTCAATATTGAAATTCATATTATTTTGTTCAGGAGCTGGGCATATTTTACGCTGTCGTCCACAAAAAATTTTATTTCATGCACAAATTTCGGCTCAAATTAGTAGGTATAACAAAATATTTTAGATTCTTACCCAAAGAGGCCAAAACTTATAAGAGAAGAGGTTTCTCAGTTCTTTGATGAAATCTAACTGTAGCGCTGGGCCTCCGTGATTGGTCAACCGTATTGTCACGGAAAACTTACCCTTCGGATAAAAGATATCGACCAAATCCTTGTTAATTCAGTCAGCACGCAGTATCTCTAGTATTTTCAAACCACTGGATCATCATGGTCATGTATTTGAAGAAAAACATGTGAAACTACTGTAAGCACACTCAAAAGAAATAGAATTGAAGAGCAAATTTTTTTGGTTTAAAATGAAAGCGAATTTATTCGACAGAAGTGGAATAAACGCCTGCAGTGTAAGTACAAAATGAAAATTTTATGAAATGAACATTGCACAGTTAACTCAAATGACGAAGTTATTATGTATGTAATATGTACGTGTATACACATCAAATTAATACCTAAACTCACAATTCTGCACACACTACATGAAGGCGTTTTTAAATGACGTACGTTTCGTATACGAGTATTAGCACCTTGGCTATCATTGCAATATATTCTCGAGTGGAGTAGATCATTTGTACGTACGACAGTGAGCTCTACTGAGTAAGGATTCATAGAACTTGTTTTAACGCTTCATGCTCAATTATTTCATTCTCACGCTTTTGTTCCTTCAATGACAGAGAGATCCACAAGCTTGTATGCTGCCAGTTGTAACGCTCGTACTAGGGTTCGATACTGTTATGCTGAATTAAAGCCATTCCACAAAATAAGTACAAAGATTATTAGCCGCTTCAGGTTTAACTGTTTGTATTCTAGAGCTAGACTTGGGGAGCAAGTAAACTGAGAAGCCACTTTTACTCCAAAAAATACTTTTCTCTTGCATAATGGCCATCCTGCAAAGATGAGAGAAAAATTGTAGGATACACAATTATTAAACTTAATTGCATGATGTGGAAAACAGCCTATAGTCGTCAACATCCTTGATTATTTTCTTCATTACGTATGACTATTCCGTACCTAAAAGTAGTACGTTTCTTAAAACTTTTAAAAGTAGAGGGCAGTAAAATTCTTAAAATAAGTAGTCGAAATAAACGTTAAAAGCGTGGAAATTTATTTTAGCTGATTTTGACGTCTGGGCACTGTAACTCCTCTACTCTCCTGCCGTCGTGTCTAAGCAATATGTTAGCTTCCATTATAACAGGACATCAAAATGGCGTCTTGAAATTGAAATTAATATTAGGCGCAGGCGACCGTGAGTTGGATATGCGAATGTACCGTGCAAGAACAGCCTCCACAATAGCAACTCTTGCAGAGGCTTGTTGAGCTTCTGATGGGATTGGAAACAAGGCTGTGGAGCCTGTGTCGAAGCTGAGTGAAAATTACTGCTACAGAGTCGGAGTCAGACTTTCTAAAAATGCAAAATTCGGAGTCGAAGGATTGGTTTACTAATTCCATAGCCCTAATTGGAAAGCTCTTTTCCACTGAGAGTTTTTCCCACCGAGTACCAGCAGTTACTCATACATTTTTTGATATAAACTAGATTGACTAGTATTAAAAAAAGAAATTCATCCACTTAATAGATTTGTTTGATTTTGCAATAATAACGCTGTGCAGCACACATCCCACGTACTTAAGAATGTGACTTATGAACAGAAGGCATTACAAGTTGATTAAAATCCTATTCACAATGTTTTCATATGTTTTCATCATAGTTTTCTGCCTTCTGTGCACAAGAGTACGTTTTTCAGCAACCCACGTCGCTGCACAGTACGCCTGCTTGAGAACTGCAGTTTGCTAACAAGATCATCAGTGGTAACACGTGTTGGCTTCTGCTTAAGATGTTCGTTAAATTTTTCGTTCCTCCGTGTCTTTGTCGTCAAATTAAATCCATTATTATGACCAGTGGCACCCGTAAGGCAAGTGAAGATAGAAGCAGAGCCAAGAAGCTGTATCAATTTTAATTGAAACAAAGATTGACGTCATTAAGAAATTAGGATGTGTAGAAAAAATGGCTAACGTCATGCACTTGTGCAACATAAATCGATCAAAGATTAGTATGTTTTATAGAAACAAGGACCTGATTACAGAGCATATTCGAGGTTCATCGGCGTTTCAGTGGACTTTTATTAGCAGGAAAAAGAAAAAAAGCTGAGACATTAAACGAAGAAATTCTGATAGCTTTGACTTAACACCGAAGGCAGGTACGGACACCGCTAAGCCTTAAGCTCGTATAAGAGAAATCGAGAAGCCTTCTTAAGGATTTCAAGACCAATACTGGGTGATTTGATGACACGTTTTGAGGGACTTATGGTTGTTTTTCATCATTTTAAGAAACAGGCAAATTGGCATCACGTTATGAAGTGAGGTGCGAAAACGGAATAAAAAGCAACGAAGTCACCGGCAACGCTTAAGTTAATAATCGAGAGGAAGAGAGTAACACCACACAGTAAAGTTTTATTGTTGACGAGATGGGCATTTCTGGAAAAGAATCCTAGAAAAACGTACGTGCCCTGTGAGAAGATGACTCCAAAATATTTTAGACGAATTCCACCCAAGAAGTTTGAGACGAAAATTGCGGCCAAGGTATTTTCTCTCATTGAAAGTGGCTTTCGTGTACATGAAAATCAAAACCACAAAAACGACTGATTCTTAAACCTTTCCACGGACATCAACGATTCTATCCAGTGCTACCATCTAACTTAAGACAGGAAAAGACTAAAAAATGTACACTTCTTTTACCGAAATCGTCACACCAGTTCCTTCAACATCAAATGCTCCGTTTGATGTTGCAGAAACTCATTCTGAAGAAACACGCTCTGACGAAACATTTGATGACGAAGTTGTTGTCTATTTCTTCTAGTAGTCCACATACCTCCTCACCTCGTCTTGGCACCTAGAGTTTATTGTGTCAATCTCAGTGGTAAGAATATTATACTGTTGTTTAAGTGTTTATTATGAAAACATGTTTAAAATTAATAACAGTGCTTTACGATGATTTCGTTAACTTTCAGTTGTCAACTAACAACAATGCTCAGAGTGAGAAAAAGTCCTGAAGAATATTATATATCTTTTTATTTTCGTCATTGTTATTACTATTATCATTATTACTAGCCAGTTCCCGTAGAAATTCCACGATTTAGATTTAACTAATTTAAAATTATCATAAAGATAAATGCATTTAAGATTTACGACAAATTATTGTGTTTTAAATGAGTACTTTTCATTAATATATACAGGACTTCCATTGTGCATCTTATCTAATACTAAGAATGACCGTCGTGTGTTTATATATTTATTTATATGTTTCGTGTCATGCTCTTAAGAATAGATAGGAAGAAATGAGCACTGGCGGTCTTGGTTTCAGTTCACTGGTAAATTAATACACTCATTTTCGCTGTACAAGTGCACCATAATAAGTCACTTTAAAAAAATAGAGAGATCCAGAGCCTTAAATACTCGAGTCCGTATCGTGGATACAGAGTTGGGCGGGGTATTGCATATTACAATATACATACACAAGCTCACGGTTGCTTTCAGTAATGCTGAATTTCTATATCTAGGATATGACACGAATGGCTAGAACTACTTCTATTGCGGCTCAAAAATACTGTATTCTAAGTGTTTATTACTGTCACAAGAAAAAATAAATTACCTTTGAAATAAGCTTAAGTATGGATACTCCACTCGAACGTAAAAAAGACTGAATCGAAAGCGAAAAAGGATAGCGAGAAAAAGATTATCTCAAGAACAACAAGCTATTGTAAGGCAACAGAGGCGGGATCAGTATGCAAGTAGTTTACAAGAACGACTAGAGGCCATACGCTCAGCAGCAAGACTAAGGTAGGCGCAGAGGCGTGAACAGGAGTATGATGACCAGCGTTATGTTCGTAGAAGGAATCACAGAATAGCAGTGCAAGAAAGAATAGCTGCTGAAATGATGGCAGTACTTCCCATCATTTTTGATGCCACGTGTACATTAGTCTAACGATAACGTGGCTCAGATAGTACCCGTTGAAATTTCTTGATTTAAAAGTGATAAAATTAAGGTATCTATGAAATAAAGTGCATTTTTCGGTTTTACCCGTGCTACCATCAGATTCAGAATATTTTTCTTAATTTATACAGAACTTTCATTTTGTATCTTAGCTAACGATAACATGGCCGTGTAAGAGAAGAAAGTTAATAACAGAACAAATGGCGTGTTTTCTAGGGATCCAGTGCCTTTGATATCCACAATACAATACTTGTAATACATACATACCCGTTCTGATTTCAGTTCAATAATTTTTCTTCAGTAATAGATAGAAAGTAATGGGACGGACACACACAGATACAGAGATAGAGAGAGAGAGAGAGAGAGAGAGAGAGAGAGAGAGGGAGATACATAGTCGATTATATAGGTAGATTATTATTTTATTATAATTATTATAAAATGCAATGAGTGAACAGTAATACTAATGTTAAAACTAATAAGCATCAAAATGAATCACTAATGAAAAAAATAATATAAGTAATAAAATAGGTATGGAAAAAGTTTAAAATTATCAAAATCATGGCGTACGAGTAGAAACAATTCAGCGTACGAACAGGTTTATAGGACGTCAGTTTTCCTCCAGTTGGGGATCTATTGTTCGTAATGGCCCTGTGAGAAACTCCTGAAGTTGTCAGACATAAAATTCTGTAACACCCGGCGTCGCTCCAGCGGACTACCACCTGTTCCTCTCAACGGGTGTGTGAAATTCAGGCAAAAATTGTCGCTAAAGAATGTTAGTGCAGCCAGTGACTGAACAAAGTTGAAATTGTAAGCAATGACAGTTTTGAGGGGTTTTTCCAATGACCGTCATCTTGAACGCCAAAGAAAGTATTAAAGGCACCGAGAGCGTCATAACATCCAGCGAATACTAACATGTACTTCAAATTTGTCAACTTTTTAGCACAAGTGTGTGACTGCTCGTGTGTATGTGTATGCTTGAATAGGAAATAATGTTAAGGGAAAATTTTTTCAACATAATATATACCTACTATAACATGTCTACTTTGAAGGTGTAATGTTGACTTCCTATTCAGGACTGATAATGGAATCAGTGCATTTTGAAACTTTTGTGCTATTTACAATACTTACATATTCGCCTTTTCAACTCATGAATAGTGTCTCAAAATTGATTAGCGTATTCAGTCAATTAAAAATTCTGAATTAATTCAGAATTATAAAAATATGTAAAGAATGTACAACTCTTTAAATTATTTGTCAATGGCTCTCATTCATGTTTTACACGCACTGAGGTTTTATTCACATGATCTATTTTTGCCTATGAATGAATTTAAGTAGCTGACAATTTTATGTAGTTCACGTGGATAAAAGATGTCTGGCAGAAAGAACACCAGCAAACATTCTTCTGTCATCATCCATGATAGTTCTAAAAAGAATTGATTTTCTTTTTGCAGTCAAAGTTTCAAAACTTGGAATATTCAGAAGAATATTCAAGGGCCTCATTCTCGAAAACTCAATGTTCTTGCTTTCATTCATGAAGACAATCGGTTGCCATGGCAAGAGCTTTAACGACTCAAATAACAAGAATAGCTCTGAAAGATTTTTATCTGGACGGTAACAAGTAAAACGTTCAGGCTGTTTGAATAATAAGAACGAAAACATTGTTATGTTGTGCGTCCATTCAGCATTGCATAATTCCAGTTGGAAATCAAGGTTGAACAGCAGCTATTGTTTGTTCGATTTATGCACGGGATTTCTCAAATAATTTTTTACCATCAAAATGTGGAAGCCCAAGTATGTGCAATATCGCAATTTCCCCAAACTGCTATGAGCTCCAACAACGACTTTACAAATCTCTCTCAAATAAATAGACAAGTTACCTAAATTAGAACTTAGCATTAGTGATAATTACTATAATTATATGCCTAAGATTCCCAGTCATTGATATTTTGTTGATTACCTACGGTCTAAATGTACAATTTGAACAAACTATTTTCATTAATCAAGATACACAAACTTCTTCCCTGAGCATCCTCTGATTATACAGGGTGCAGCAACATGACATCCTTTTATTAAAGGAAGTTCCTACTAAAAAAAGAAGTTATGTTGCTGCACCCTGTAACTATGCGTAGGCAAGTCAGTAACCTTTGTCTTGTATCCAATTTGCTCGTTATTGCTGCGTGAACTAACTGGACAGGCTAGGAAATTTTCTTGTTACCATGAATTTCTCTGGCAGAAAATAAATGCTTATTGTATTTTTATCACAGAGAGAAACATCCTTTTGAAATTTTTGTTTTAATATTCTTACTCGCTTTGTTTAGTTTTTGTTCAAAAATATGCACGATAGTAAACAAAAACAACTAAAATAACACGTGCAGAAAGTTCAGAAATCATAATTGAATTATGTATGTATATTGGCTCCATACTTGAAGTAATCCTCGGAAAATAATGGATCATTTAACCATTCATTGGTAAGAATATGAGTAGAAATTATTTTTACGAAATGTGAATTTACATGAAATATGTATCACATCTGAATCAATGGTCTTACACTTAATCAACTCATAAAATGCTCAGAGAAATCATAGCGAAGTCACTACATTCGTTTACCTTAACCTTGAAGTATAATATTAGTATTAGTTTTTACAGCATTTTACGGTTGAATAAAGGTACTTCCAAATGCTGCGAGGAAGTAAACAAAACAAAGAAAGTATTCATGTTCCCGCCATGTAAGAAGGTCGTTGACGTTTGTAAGATAAATGTACAGGGAAGAGTGTCAGCTCTTCCGTTTCTGAAATCCTGGATTCTAAAACTGATAGAAATAAGAAAATATGTTTCTTAAGAACTTGTTTCTAAAATACTTTATTCCGATTTTATCTATTACGTTTTTCTTTTCACAAAATGTCACTTAGTGGAAGACCTACCCGCTTGCACACTGTGTAGGTGTCATTCCTACAAAATACATTAATCAATTCTTTTTAGTATGTATAAGAACACCTTTTAGCCTTTTCTTCATGAATTTAATTTCAAAATGAAGATTTATTTTACTTGCACTGAGTACATTAGGATT
>VCRD01001782.1:71141-95873 GCA_006783055.1 Trinorchestia longiramus
GCCCCCACACTACCCTATGTATAAGAACACTTTTCAGCCTTTTCCTCATGAATTTTATTTCAAAATGAAGATTTATTTTACTTGCACTGAGTACATTAGGATTTTCGTTTACACAGAAGGTAAAATTTTCTGAAATTTGCAGGTGGTGAAGTTTATCAAAATTCAAATCAGAAAATGTCCCTTTGAGAAGAAATAGTATCATGCAATCATAAGTTGCTATTATATCTCCACATAAATGTTATTTCCTTATTATTGTGATGAGGCAACTATTTAAAGAACACGTTCATTTTCAAAAAATTGAAGGAATGTAAGTCTTTAGGAACTGGTAATAAGTGATTCAATTTGCGAACAAGTGATTCAATTTGAAAACAAGTTATCGAGGGAAATAAGCACACAAAACAAACAAGGTCAATGAATTGATGAAAGACTTCATTTTCACACTGACTGATGTCATTACGCAAAGCATGAAACGACGCACAGGACATCAATTATAGAAAAGAATCAACTTTAATCTTTAATCAAGAAAGACTTTCTCACTATTGGGATAAAAACTTAGAAGTGCCCACACGTGAGGGGAGATTTTACTTCAGAAATATATTTGTAACATTTACTGGCTTCAGAATATCTGGTCTTCCAAAGAAAATATTGAAGAAGATGAAATGTAATCTGTCATCATGAACAAAGAAAAAGGGTGTTTACTTTCCGCCCCGCTGAGCTTCCGAAGAAGTACAAACCAGTTGTAGGAAGATAACTCGTTTTAATTCAATTACCAGAGCTAAAACAAAGTTAAAACTCAACGGTAGACGTATGCCTTGAGCATCATTTTCTTGCAGTAATTTTATTGTGCTGAAGGATTCTAAATGTATGAGCATCTTTTTAAAGTTGAATATAAATTTGTGTGGATTTTAAGTACATTTTTACTGAAAAACGGTTTGAATTGTCGACTTTGGATGCACTAATAAATATTTTTGCATTTCATCACCCATTGTACACATTACTATTGGCGCAAATGAAAGAAGTCAATAAAAACATACAATATCGTGGAAAAATTGAAAGTTGAATTAAAAATCTGAGCAAAACGGCTTGAGCAACAAAGAAACCGAGCATCAACCAAGAAGCTTAGCACTAGATTCCGGAGTTCAATTTTGCAAACAACGAGGCTCCAAGATTACAAATTTTGCAGAAGGTTCACTTTCATATCACATCCAACGTCCAGCGCCGACCTTTGAATCATTTTTATTGAGGCCAAAACAACCAAACACTCGCACCATTGAAAAATTGCTTGCCAAACTGTTTGAGGCGTTCATCCGTTGTCATCCAACCCATCCTCCGCAATCTCCAAAGGATTCCGATCAAGCACCAAAAGCTTACGTTCTTTTGTCCAATGCCATTCTGTTGTTCAGATCGTGTCTTCGAGAACATGTTCTTCTGGCCTTAATCCTTTGCTCGAATCAGACGAGAAATATGGATACACGAAATTCATCAGCATTCGAATACATGTGCACAGGGAAATCGCTTAAAACAACTTTTTTTTGAAAATATTCCGGTGTCTTAGTTCTTTACAGGAGAGCTTCAGTAACTTTTTTGGATCACAGAAAGTTCTTTAGTTTTCGGCTTGAGAACGACTTTATTGCAGAGCTTCAATTAGGAAATGATAGTCCAAATCTTCTTGAGTTCCTGCCCGCTGAAAATATTCTTGTAATTATCTAGTTTTCTTTTCCCCGTTCCAGCTCATTGTCCGGCCTTCCTGTTCTCTTAAAAAAAAGCATTAGTCCGTCCTACATTCAAATTAAACGATAAGCGTTACGTTAATATTAAAGAGAACCTTTTATAAAATTGGAAGGCTTTAAAGTTTATTAAAATTTGTTTTAGAAAATACTTTTTAAAGGAAAAATCCAATTCATTTCTCCTTTAAAGATGGTTTTTTTGTGTGTTCCTGCTTCCTTGATGATAAAAACGAGGCTAGAGCCCTGCGCTCCAGACCTGCCATTAAATTTTTACGTAAATACACAGCGGTTAAAGAAAGAAGAAGGAAACTTTAAATATTTACCTATATAGCATATACATATGTTCTGTTATATATATGTATATATATACATACATACTCATATATATATATATATATATACATACATTTTGTCTCTTCATATATTGATGGTAAGATCATAATACAACTGATGAGGTTTCTAGCGGCAGTTCTCACTCTTCTTGAGTTGTAACTTGAGTTTGAGGCTCGTAGGAACACGTAGGAATAAGATGGAAGTTGGAAGAAATAGTCAAGTAGTCAGTCAGTTTTCCCACCTCATGTATCACAAGCAGAAGAAATACGAGTGTTGCGTGGAAACTCGAACCAGAGATCTTAACAGCACAAGCATAGGCAGCTAACCACTCGACTACACTGGAAGTGTTAAGAGTCGCTTGCTGCTGCATAATAAATCAAAGGCAAGGAAACTGAGAATGTTTTTTTTTTAAATGAATTTAACCATTTTTTAACAGTGGGTGATCCTCGTGGACAAGAGGAGTTAGTCAAGTCCAAATGTTACGAGTAAAGTAGTTTAATTTCCAAATCTACTCGTTAAAGCAGTTGCGAATATCTCAGTTTGAAAGACGTCTTATCTTAAATGATGTAGTAACCTAAATTTTGACATCATTAATGATTTTTATATTTTAATTTGTTTAATGTGATAAGTAAGATATCCTTCCAAAACAGATATAAGCCACACCCTTTTTAACGCACTTTGTTATTCAAAGGGTTCTCCTTTCCCAGTTAATTTAGAAATATCTGCAAAGTTGACGGATTTCAACTTATGTAACATGACCAAGAAGTTGTTACGAGTTGGGAACATGAACAAACTGTTTTCGTAGTTTGATGAAGTCAAGGAAAAGCTACTTTAGCAGAGAAAAAAGAGTTTGAAGTGCCCAAATTCTTCAGGTTTTAGCGCATAAAAAATGCTGTCCAGTCCATCATGGTTCCTAAAATATTGTTAATATACAGAAAAATTTAAAATGAATTCATCACTATATACTCAGTTGAAAGACTGCATCGATTTCTTCACGTCCGGGTGCAATGCATCAAATAAATGTATTTTTTCACGAAGGAAATAATATGGAAGATGAAATAAAATGATATCTACAATCCATTCAATCAGTACGTTGTTCAAACGTTGAACAAATATCTGTGAAAAACGCTGCTAATTATGAACAAACACTCGCTGCGCTCTGAACATAGAGTCTAATAAGCACATTTCTCTGAAACTATCAAAATGGCGCGCTGAAAAACGAAAATTTTTTAAAATCACACACAATAACTGATCACTTTTTCAAATGGAAGGGTGGGCTCACACCTAGCAATAAAAAGACCTCGATTTCATGTAAATACAGAGAGTACATAATAGCGAGACTAAGTTACTCAAACAAGATTTATTGGCTATCTCTGGAGTAGAAGGATATTTATTACTATGAATTAATATAGACGCATACCGATAAAAATCTAATAATTCCACAAATATACTCTATAGTTGATTTCGGCTACTTATTATAAGATTATTGCCTGTCATTTCTTTGAGAAGCTTTAAGAAATTCAAAACTCTTAGGTACTGAATAGTCATAAATAAAGAAAATAATCAGGGAAGTCGACGAATGGAGGCTGTTTTTCTGTGAACTGTCAGCTTTTAACTTATGGTTATAATCCACGTTTTCAATATTTAAAACCACTATTGTATCCTGGCACCACATCAGCTGGAATCAAACACGCATTTGGAACCTGGAACTACATCTAACCACACACCTTCAACCTGAAACCAAACACGTGCCTAAAACCTTGAACCCATCACATGAAATAAAACACCCACGCACTCGCACACTCATGCAAACACACACACAGACACATACACACATACTCACACCTTCAATGAAGATTTTGAAGTAAACAAGAGAATCTAAGAACTCACTCGAGACCCAATAGCTCACCCTGGCCACGGAATTACCCAGTTCCTCTCTGGTGGTGAGTGGACGTTCTTCTTTCAGATGCAAATGTACAGACGCCATCAATCAGACGTGCAAATCGAGAGTTCTGTCTCGTCTTCCGTTTTCGTCCCGCCAATTGACGGCCGGATCTAGATTAGATCACACCGAATGGATCAATCAAGAAGATTGCTGAGCGTGATGTACATACTCTAGTATTCGCGCGCTGCAATTGCCTCTCGAATAGCGTACTAGACTGACGCATGAACGTCGCCAAGGAATCACAAAGCCTGAAATATTTTTACGGCACTTAATAACTAGTGGTGATCAGCACAAACTCTTGCACAGTTTTTCACACGCTTTATGCCTAGATAGCGTAAACATGTGTATTACTGTTTCATTACATTATACAAGGGCTGTTATTTTTCATACCTCCGTTGGATTATAAAAAAAGACAAATTTACATAACACAAACATTTTATTACTAAATGTAATGCAGGATCTTACTTCTCTACATAATTGCCAAAATAGGTTCAGCTCGATTGTCCGAGGTAGGGCAATTGAACATGACAGCTACTGTCGATGCTCCCGCCAAATGTGAGTTACGAAGTGTAATCCGTTTTCTACATGCAAAAGGACATAGTGCTGCTGAAATCCATTGCAGAATGAGTTAAGTATAAGATGATAACTTTATGAGTCGCGGTAGTGTACGGGAATGGTGTAGAAAACTTGAAAAATGGGGAACCAACATCCGTGAAGAAGGTGGACAAGGGCGCAAGTGGTGGTAGATTTTCAACTTTTCAATTTAATAAGCTTTTGATTACATTTACCTTGTTTATTTTGCAGATACAAATAGTGTGTTGAAAACAATTCAAAGTGAAGGAATTGATGTCATTAATAATAAGATTAAATTGTCCCTCTTTCCATGATTTCCAATACGTCTCGCTCCATAGCTAAACCTGGAACCGCTCACCTAATTCATTCAAACTTAAAAATAATTGAATTCTTGGAAATTGTGTCACATGCGGACAACAGTTATTCCACTCAAGAGGAATTCACAAACGTTCTGTTCCTAAGGAATCTGTTTGCTGAACTCCTTTCATCAAGAGAATTTGAAGCGACTGAAAACTTACCTCAATTCAATCAGAGACAGATCTAAACTCCATCGAATTACCCTATTTGTAGATTTCGATCCGACGGCTCGAATAAAACACATGAAAATATTCGAGTGACTGGCTTTCAAAGGAAGCTGGACGAAGAATACACGTACCCAACCTTGATTTTTTCATTAAATTACTGCCGGTAAGCCTTTGAATGGTAGAGCAGAACGGTCCTTGAATTCAATCTATACGAGAACCAGTAGAAATCCTGTTTAGCGGTTAAATGTATTAAGAAATACTCTATCATCACAATAAATCAAAACCTTTCACTAAATTTAAAGATTTCATGCACTGGGTAGAGTAAAAAATATCATTCATAAAACTTGTATATCAATGATGGTCATGCGAGCGCTTGGAAATGTCGAGTTTTTTTAAGTTTGTATGCTTTCCAGACGCACTCAACTGAATAAAAATTGTAATCGTATCAAATTGAATAATGTATCTTGAAGCACTTTTTGCAATTGACAGAATGAGCAAACCTGAAGAATATTTCAGCATCTTTCGTGCCACGGCCTACATTTATGTGACATTCGACTGTCGTATTTTGAAATGGAATAGAATAAGGCAATAGAAACGGGCCTTTTGGCTCATTCTTCAGCCAAATGGTGATACAAAAGAAATTACATTTTCACGCATTCAAAACAGTAGAAAAATGGTATGCGTAATGATGATAAATTCAGCAAAATTTCATCTTAATGCATTTATAATATTAAAACAGGTGATCATAATTACAAGACGAGTTAGAACGTAGAACTCACCCCTCACTGTAGTTCTCTAACAACCCAAGGACTATTTTTTCAATGAATGCACTGTTTTTTATTTCAAATCCTTGTGATTAAGTAGGACGCATCAAACACACTTGCCTGTGGTCAACATCTACATAACTCAGCTGTGACAAATAAACTTTAATTCAAGTCCCTCATAAAGAATCTTCGTTGTTGCATCGTTATCGCATTGCAGGTGCTAATGGTATCTCCTCCTCGTTAGAGGAACGACAAAATACCTCCGTTATCCTTGTGAGACGAGCAAGCCAACTAAATGAAACAGGAGAAAAAGGATCGTATCCTGTCATCTGGACTTAAGCCCTACGATAAAACGACTCAAGAGACTAAAGGCAGATGTGAAACTTCGTAAGGGTGTGGATGTAGAGATAGTGGAAGGAGGAGCACTGGTAGACAAATATTATGCATGATGAATAGGATTACATTAATGTGTTGCGTTTTACAAAGTTTTATTAATAAGAGAGCAGCAAAGACAAACGCTTTTAACCTTATTATCTTATTGGTTAGAAATTAAGCAATGAACCTTAAAATATATATACTTTTAACGTTACGACCTCCAAACGCATTTTTAAAATCGGGGAAGGAAAAATACATAAGAAGCAAACTACGAACTAAACAAGGAAACATTTTACCAAATACAGGCCAAAAAACTAGGGGCAAGAGGGCTGTACAAACCGCTCCCCTGTTAACACGTTGAATGCGATTACTTAGCCGGTGCAAATCTTTACTTTGTACACACAGTCATTAGAAAGCTTTGAAAAAATTACAGAACCTAACCTGAGCGACCCACCGGTGGGTCGTATCGCACTCAACGTGTTAACACGTTAACTCCGATTGCCTGATTGGTGTAAAACTTCACTTTGTACGCATAGTCACTAGAAGGATCTGAAAAAATTACAGAACCTAACCTAAGCGGTACACATACGTACCACTTCGAAGTCAACGTGTTAACCCTACCCACTCTGCTGGACGCATTCATGCAGAGAAGTGTGACCTCCCTGATAAATTAGAAGATTTTGAAGTCATCGCTACAGCGTCTAGTATTTTAGATGAACGCATTTAAGAATCTTTATTCATGCTAAGAGACAAACTTGTTTTAAATGATACACAATCGGCTTATCCCATGCAAGATGTATAGTTTTTTTAAATTTCTTAGTCTTCTATTTGCTAAAATATTTCCCTGTTTAGTTCATAGTTTACTTTTATGTACAGTAAAAGTTTTAATTTCCGGACAGCTATTTTCCCGGACAACATAATTTCCGGACACATGATATCCGGACAATCTAATTACCGGACATGTTTTCCTCTTATGCTCTCGTAGTTTATATGAATGCTTTTCTTGATTGTAAACATTTCATTTCATAAAATTGATTCATTTATTTATTTTAAATAACTTCATGCTAAGAATGTTGGAGGAAAACGTTGAACCTATATATTTTCAGACAAGTTTTAACATGAAGGAGGCTGTTTTCTTATTGAGTGAATCATGGAACACTGTGAAACGAGCAGCCCTTTCAAGGGCATGGAAGAATTTATATGAGGAAAATAGGAATACAAGTGAAACTGATAGTGATATCGTTGAAACTTCGAAATCTTTGCCTGCAAAGAAGCTTTAATATTGAATGAGACACTTAAACTAAATAATTCCCGAGGGGGATCAGCTTCAAACCCTTACTTCTGATGATCTTAGAGAATGGATAGATGAAAAGAATATTTTAACTTCTCCTTCCACAAAGAGAAAAAATGCTGTTCCACACTGTGACGAAGAATATTCTGACAGCTCTACTTTTTCAGAACAAAACAATGATGAATCAATAACGTGTTAATCTATGAAAAAATCAATGTTGCAAGTTGTGATCTTCATTGAAAAAAAGTCATTTTTAGCAACAGTGAATGTATTCATGCTAGATCACTTCAAAGGGACTTGGTAATTAAAAAATGAAAGAAATGAAAGCAGCTGAAGTAAGGGAAATAGTGAAAGATGCTATGAATGCCTATGAAACTTAAGAATAAAGCTTCATTATAATCTTGCTATATGTTTAAGTAGGAGTATTGAATTTCGAAATGCATTCATTCTTATAATTTACTACATGTACTATTAACGTAAATATTTGCAATTTTGCAGTTTGTTTTTCTATTATTATTTATTGGACTTGCGAAAAATATATTATAATTTATTACTGTTACATTTATCATCTCTATGCTGCTAACGCTTCTACCAATTCTTAAAAATAAACCATATTTAGAACTCAGTCTCTCAATTAACCATACAGGGAATCACCACATTATTTCCGGACGTCCTTCTATCCGGACGGCGCAACTGTCCGGATATAAGGAATTCTACTGTATTTATCCATCCAGATTTTGAAAATGACACGGATGGTCTAAATGTTAAAAGTATAAACATTTTTTCTTAGAGGTCTTTGTTTAATTTCTAGTCAATAAATTCGTAAGATTAAAAGTGATTATCCTTACTCTTTCATTTTTTTGATGAATGTTTCTTCCATGAATGTTTCAT
Organism: Trinorchestia longiramus; assembly: GCA_006783055.1. Lineage (NCBI taxonomy): Eukaryota > Metazoa > Arthropoda > Malacostraca > Amphipoda > Talitridae > Trinorchestia > Trinorchestia longiramus. The sequence goes on from VCRD01001782.1 coordinate 79,565, forward strand.
GATTAGGGTATCTAATATCAAGGTATTAGAAATAAAGCGAGTGTGAGAATTACGAATGAAAACTAGAGCGATAGTAAGTGTGGTTCAGTTTGTTGGTGAATAATTTTGCGTTCTCGAGTTATGTAGTGAATTTGAAAATAATTTAATTGAAATTAGAACATGCGATAGGAGAGGATTCCTGTGAAACAGTTTTCTATTTTTTTGTGAGCGGATCTATCAAAGGTCTCAAAAAGAATTTGGAAGTTCATCTTGATTGATCATTCTTGATTGCGTTCACACAAGTTCTGATTTTGCTGAGTTCACGTGCCAGTTCTCTGGAACATGCCCTAAAATGCTAGAAATGTAATATTCTTGAAGTTGTATCATGATGCATGGTCAAGAATTGTTTTCGAATAATTTAAGCAAGCTATAGTTCTCTGGGACCTCTAATTTTACAAAACGCACAAAAATGGAGTATTTTTCTGCCGTATCATGCAACATTTTTGTCTAGATTCTGGAGTTGTATCAATTCAGTCGCCGGAACTTGTCTCTGTTTATGGGTTTTATTTAGACGAAGTGGGCTAAAGAGCTCACACATCCAGGCTTAAAACATCAAGTCAATCTCACAAATATCAGCATTGAAATTTTGATCATCTTACTGCAAATGCTTCGATTCTGCTTAAGAATTTAGCATCTTTCTTGAATGTCATTGAGGAACAGTGAGAGGTCCTCATGAAGCTCACAAAGGCGCACTAGAAGCCGACCCGCTTAACGCAAGCACTACGAACTGGCCAAACCTTTCACTGTGATGACTTCCGTAAATACAGCGTTCGTTTATCTCAGTCCTTGAAGGCCTCCTCCGATCATTAAACAAACACAACTAAACTTTGAGAAATGCATCATGGCAGGATTTTTCCAATGAGTGAACGTGTCTGTGCACGATTTTAGAAGCGTTTTGTTATCTAGGCTGAAGTGGTTAGTTACTTCAAGTCGTTAACTGAGATTGATAGAATCAGATTGTAATTCGAATGAATGAATTGTTCAGGTTCGCATGGTATCACAGAGATTGAAGGAAGTAGAATATGATTGTGAGGAATAACCTGAAAAGTATAATAAAAAGATGTTTGCGTTTCACGATCATAGGCCATAAGAAAGCTGTCTCATGGTATTTACACACTCTTTCTGCTCAGAATACGTATGAAATCAGTGTTAACTTCTTGTACATCATTTAATAATATTCCTGTCGAGTTACATCTGATACACTGACTCATCTTCCTAGAACAGAAAAGACTGGAAATAAAATTCATCGAGACCTGTAAATATCTAAACCGTTTTGATGATAGTACACTGGAAGAGCTTTTCAACAGAAACGACAACGTGCAAACCAGAAATAAAGGCCAACAACTAATAGAAGTTTTCAAGACATACCAGGCTCTAAATTTCTATCCAGTCGAAATTGCCGGAATCTGGAGCCAGCTACCCGAAAATATTATTCCTGCTAGCAGCGTGAACACATTCAAAAATCGTCTTGACATATATTGAATAAGAAACTCCTCAGTGCTATAAGTTGCTGATTCTATTATATTTTCTTTTTAACTCCTGATTTCTATGTATTATAGCAGTGGATGCGCGTGAATTAAATACCTGTCCATGATTAAGGTGCATTTGCTTGATTGGTGCCTAAACTTTAGACAACTTGAGACTAAGGCAGCAGCCCAAGAATTTATCAAACGGCTCGTTTCTATCACTATAGTTTATTTTATTCTTTTCTATTATATCCAAATAAAAACAAATGCAATGCTTCGAAAGCTCAGAAAAGAAATCAACTTGTTTACCTACTAATTCCTAGAGCAATGTATGCTCAAGATGCTGTCGGGAGTAACTGGAATAGAATGCATTTACCAGACGCTGCTGCAAGAAGCACTGATGCAGTTGCTCAAGCAATTTCACAAAGCAATTGTATTTTGGAGCTATCCTCCAGGAACGAAACCAAGACGGCGTCCTCGGCGCAAATGAAGTTCTGATGACATTTCTCTGAGGATTATGACCAAACTGAACCCAATATGCCGCAAAAGTCACATGTGATTGTCTTGCATACGTAATGATAGAAAGGTCCTCACGACGATGCTCCCGATGTTTCTGATTGTCTTCGGGGTTTAATAACAAAAATGTCGTAATGATGGCCCTAAGGACCCCTGAGATAACAGAAGTGTACCCAAAAGTATTTTTAAAATACATGTGATTGAGAACAAGTTTAAGTTCAATACACGTAATTTCTTGTATTCCTACGATATTTCTGGATATACCTCTTGCAAACATTTGTAAAAAGTGTAAATGAATGCATATTTTTAGCACCTCTGAATTGTTGAATTACAATAATTGATCTGCATTTATTTCTTTTAATTTATTCCTCTAATGAGCGTAGAGGAAAATCACCATTACATTCAGTAAACTCGTATTTTAGTCAGTTTTTCCCTGTCATTTGCATTTTTATACCCTTAGTACTAAAAAATTAGAGGCTTGCTCTGAGAAGCATCCATGTTTAAAAAAATGTCACAGTTATGCACAATTTATGTGGAAAATGGTATGCATATAACATTCAATACAGAAGTATCTTTCTTAAACTATGTATTAGGTTGGTACAAAAATAATGGCCGCTCAAAGGTCTGGAAGGCTTTTGAAATCGGCCATTATTTCTGTAGCAACCTAATACTTTATAAAATCGTTGATTAATTGATATTTGCCAATCAGAAATGATATTTCATCAGAAATCTTGATTGATCTTGAATTGTAGTTACCTTTTGGCTAAATGCGTGGATTAATTCCCTTGTAGAACATGTTAGAGAGCTCCATTGTGTTAATAAGTTTAAATTTCGAAGTGATTAATACAGTAATAGACAGATAAAACTTTAGAAAATGACAAGGGTAATTGTTTTGTGTTTATTAAATAAAATATTCACTCCTTATATTGATTAAGCTTAGACTTTAAAGAAATAAAGCAAGGTGTAAAACAAATAACTGCACTGTAAAAAATGCTTATTTTCAACATCCTTGTTTTTTCTGTTCGAGATAAATGAGGAAAATGGGAAGTCATATATTTCATAAGCGGCCTAACGTGTTTTCATGATCCATGATTTTTTTGGAAAGCTTTCTGTAGTAGCAGCGTCATGCCATAAAAAAACGCCTAAAAAATTTTGGCTGGACAATGTTTGACGAGCCTGAGATGCTCAAATTTGTGTCAAGTATTAACACTAAGGTAAACATTGATGATCTTCAACCCTCGGTCAGATGCCTCTAATCACCTTCGCTTCCGTGATTTTAGCTCGCAAGTCAAATTTTGCTTCGATGGAAATGGTAAGAAACAAATTTTAAATTTTGACACGGTGCGCTTTTTGGTGTGACGCCTCCTCGCTTGGCATAACTAGAGACCTGATTAGCGGCTGCTGCCCTCACTAACTCTTGAGGAATTTTGCCTGCCTTTTTGTTCTTGTTTAAGCTTCTCATCTCAAAAATTTATGAAGACCATCAGCTGAAGGAAGTGCATAAACCACTAGAAGGATGAATAAGGATGCGTAAGAAAGGAAGATGAAACACTGAATAAAAAAGCTGAAAATAAGCAATTAAGAATATTTTTAAAAATTTACGGAAAGAGTCTGTACACAGAGTAAAGTTGAATATATGATTCTTTGGGGATACTTGAATCCACTGATATCAGAAAAAGACGGTTAGTTTCCAATGCCCATCACATGAAACATTTATCTCTCTGCAGCCCTGTGCATTAAATAAAAGAAACATTTTTTTTAATTTTGTCGACACTGCAAACCTCCCGGATTATATATGAATATTTGCTTCTCAAAATCTAGGCAGTGTTGCTACTGAGTTATCAGACAAGAAGAAAATTTCTTGTGATGATTCTACCTGTGAGCATTTTATGGAGATTAAACTAATGGAATACAGCACACCGTGGGTGAGAAACTGGTAAAGTTTTCGGTCTGTCAATGCAGCAATGCCGGTCCAAAGAACTCTGTAATATAGACCAGATGCATATTGTGTTCACCAAAACTACATGTACAACTTTCATTTACGTCGACTTGCTTGTGTACATGTAAAACAAGTGCGACACTGTTTCCTGGTTTCAAAATGTATATGCAAACAAATATTAGTTTTTAGAAAACTTATATTATTTTGAGGTCCAAACACTAAAATAGCACGAGTTGAAATTTGTAGCAGCCGAATAATAGAACACAACCGAAATATTCTAAAAAAACTGATAAATTCTTGCAGCTTTATTGAAGACGACTATAGTATGTATAATGCATTGATTTCCACGCAGAAAAAAATATTCTAAAGCTAAGTGAAACTCCTACGCTGGCTGTCTTGCTCCTTCACCTTTTTCTTGTCTGTAATTCGTTTTAGCGCATGCTCCACTGGCTCCATTTGTAAAATTGTGCCTTGAGGAAGTTGATTTGAGAGAACTATAGGTCCTGCTTGTGAGATAGACAGGTCCTTTGTGAGGCTCACCTAGAGAAGCCAAGGAAGCTTGCAACAGAGCGGTGCTACTGAAGTTTTGCGTGATGTATCACCCTCACATCTTAGAGCTCCTGTGGCTTCAAGAAGATAGAAAAGAAGGCTCGTGGAGGGCTGTAATTGAAGGATAGACAGCACTAGTGGACTACTTGCATTTTTTCCCGTGGTAAATATAATATATTTTCCACGGGAAAAAATGCAAGTAGTCCACTCCCGTGCTGTCGCTAACACAGCGCTGACAGAGGCGATTACGATCCAGTAGTTTACTATATGAAGGGTGGACAGCACTAGTGGACTACTTGCATTTTTTCCCGTGGGAAAAAATGCAAGTAGTCCACTAGTGCTGTCCACCCTTCAATTGTGGCTCCACGCACATTCTAGACAAAAATGACTATCCAGAAGGCAATGGAAATATAGCACAGCTGCTGGTGTTAAGTAAAGCCTGACCAGTTCATCGCTGTTGCTGAATTTACGATGGTGTTAATCTGATACTGTATTAGTAAAAATAATTGACCAATTACGATAATAGTGTACAATTTTTTTGGCGAATTGAAATGATTTTAAGACTTATTGAACAATGTTTAAATTAAGGATTGCAAGACTCGCATGCCTAATCTAACTTTATTTTCCATCAAAAATGAATTAAGCTGTGGCATGTAAAAAACCGTATTTTTTGCATCGTAATGTAGCGAACAAACCCCAAAGTCACCAAACAATGTCATGTATGAAAATAACTTAAAAATAAATTCGAATCACTAAAAAGTCGTTTGTTCTTTTTGAGAAAAGTTTAAACGAAAGATTTCAGCGTCTTTTTGAAGTATTGAAAAAGGGAATCTATTGAAATTTATAAATAATGATTTTTTCATAAAATATAAAATACTGGCGAGACAAAAAAGTAAATTGTTTGAGACATAAAGTATGAACGAAGTCTTAGCAAGACCCCTGGGGTTGCCTTCGCCATGTTCCAATAAAAATATTGTAAAAATACGTACAAATTCTCGACGCCATAAATAATTTCGTTGAATGTTCCGGTTTTTCTCCGGTCGCTCTACGCCGCATTTTTTTTTCAAAAATACTGTCAAAAACACCTTACATCCTTCAAACCAAAGGCAAATGACGGTTGGCCTATGATGTATAGGAAAATAAATTTCCTCTTCTGCTTTATTCCTTCAAATTTGTGTGGAGTTTCATGTAAGTGAGGTCACATCCTATAAACGAGAGGCAAATAACGCCAGGGCTATGAAGTTTAAGAAAAGAAGTTTCGTTTTCGAATTCATTCCTTCAGAATCCGAATGGAGGCAAATGAAAATTAGGGATGAAATTCTCCTTTGAATTATTAAACAACTTCAACTCTAACAGAGCCTTCTGTACACACTAAACTCGTGATTTTCACCGTCATCATTTGCGTTATTCACAACTTGTGATACTTTTCAGAGCATTTCAGTGTATTATATTCAGTATTACCCAGTTATTTCCATTGACATTTGCCTGAATATATAAGTACTCTAAATCCTAAATTATTACTTTAACTGCGACAAATAACGAGGCTTGACTGTAATATTAGGCTATCTTTTACCTATATGTTAGAAGCCCACACCACAACATCTGCCACGCCATGCATGTGTTGTTACGATTGTTGTTTTCTCTGATTTTCTCGCCTAATATTGAGAAAAAAATTATCCTTTCACAAACGAAGGCTCAAAAACCTGTGGTTTTGGGGATTTCGTCCCTCTGTTATATTATTCTCATATGATGTTTTTTGTACATTTATTTGTTTTCTCCATCTTTTGATCAACCGAATACCGTGACGTATTTTTCTAAATGCAAGCAATCATTCTGATACAATGGGACATATTAGATTATACAATACCAATCCTAAGTATTGTTATTTTAATGCATGAAACACCGACTGTTCGCATTATAACATGACTTTATGATAAAGTAAAGATCCTGTCGGGGAAAAATTCTCAGATTCTGCTCAAAAAGCTTGAAAAACCTGAAAATAAATCTATGTTTCATCATGGAATTTGTTCTGAATTTCAGTTGTACAAATTATGTAAAATTTATAACCCTCCTTCAAATAATTATTTTACTATTCAATTAAAACCTGATGCCGCAATACACTGATCTCAGTTGACATTTTAGTGAACTTAATTTTCATACCCAGCTGGCAGCAATTCACAAAGTTCATTGCGTGACTAACGCCATCAGCAACAGCTGTCATCTTTAATAATGCATCAGTCGGTGTTACCTTTGTCTACGAGTCTCGTTGCTGTAAATTATCTTACAATATAACTTATTCCTTAGTGTCGTAACTATAACTTATTATCTCACTTGAAGTGATTCGCGCAGAGCATATGAGGTTTCTGGATAAAATGAGCATTTAAGAGAACTAAGTTTCTGGCGAGCCAAAATGTTGCATCTAATTCAAAATTCTCGGTGATTGATGTCCTCGAAGTCCACTTTTTCTACGTTCGATTTCTGGAAACCTGGAGAATTCTGTGCTCGAGCGATCGTTCCTGTTCCTGACAGAGACCACTGAAGAAGAACTTAATACCAGAGGGCAGTCTGCGACAGGCGGATTCTGGAAGTCTGTAGAAATATATTCTTAGAAGTTCAAGTCGTTCTTATACTGGCTATTAAAACTAATCATCTCTCAGTGTCCATTTTCTGCCAGTAAACACGCATGGCACTGAACCATGACACCCCAAACGGTCTCTCGTCCGAAGGATACGAAAATGTTCTAATTCAACACACGCCTTCAGTTATTTCATTCACTATCATATATACCCCTGCACCAGCACTGAGGATGAAAAAATTTAAAGTCTAGAAAAAATGCAAAATGATTAAACGTTCACACGTCGTAATTTATTTGCAATCGCTAGTCTTGGACTAGTTTCCTTTATCATCACCTTAGCTTGGAACTACGGTCAAAACAATGGGGCGAAAATTGTACAATTCGAGAAACTTTACAGTAGTTTCCGATCATGTGTAAAACATGTTGTGGTTTACCAGACGTTGCTTTCAAAGAAAACTTATGTTTCCCAACCATTTTCAAGCCACAGAAGCATTATTTATTTAATAAAACTGTATTAGATCCCAACATCTACTGTATAGTGTTGTGGTTTTGTGATCCCTATAAATATTCCGTATGGTCATCTGCTGGTTTGACTGAATAAGTTCACTACCTCTTCACTAGTTCACTAGATAATTTTCCCTACGTGTTCAGTAGGTCAAAATAAAAAAGTGATTTATCCAAGATCGAGGTGTAGCTTCCTCATGCGCACGGAAACCAAGGACAAAGTTTCGAATTGAAACTCAACTTGAAAACAAAAACAACAGGCGACGATTGACCACCACTCGCTGGTTTCTGTCAAATTTTACCTCTGAATAACTAGAGAGCATAATACCGCTATTGTGGTGGATTAACTCCATCAAAATCATACCTGTAAACCCATTGGACCTTCTGACTTTTCTATGGCTTATTGCAAGCTAAAAAATAGGTTTTCTACAATTTAAAATGCATAAATGCACAATAATCATACATGCAAGACAAAATAACGCGATAAGGTGAATCCAGGAAAAATATCGTAAGTTTTTCGTTCACTTCAAGCTTAAAAGAATGTATCGAGATTAGAATAATACTTTTCTATTTTAGGGGAAAACAAAACATCACCAAACACACTAGGATGAAATAGGAATCAATAAAGAAATTAAGGAAAAGATACCCACTTAAAAGCTATTAAGAACAATCTTCGTTCCGTTTTCAACACACAGAAAAAATACCTATATGGTCCTCACTAACTCATACTAACTGTCTAGCTGCAGCTGCTACAACAAATGAGCCATACATTTTATTGAAAAAACGCGTAACCAATTTTTCAAATAACTAATTTTCATTATGATGTTAACTGGTGAAAAGGCCTTTGTAGTTTAACAAATCTATCACGCAGGCAAGCTCTTTTTCTACGGAAATGAAATTAGCAATAAAGCTTTCCAAACATGTGCAGTTTTCCATCGTCTTCCCCGATGGCACTTCGTATCTCACGAATACCGCCTTTAAATGACATCCTGTTTCTAGGTCTTACGCTTTAATCCTGGTCTGGAACACACATGTTTTAGGTCAAAAATCTAATACAGCCCTCCTGTGACACTCGGAGAAGTGCAAAAAACTCTTTCAATTTCCTTCTGGAGCTAGAAATTTCTCTCATGCATTGCAGACAGTCTGTAATGCACTTGAGTCCTTATTTCCTCTTGAACAACTTTTTCTTTTTCAACTCAGACACTCTGCCCGGATGAAGATTTCCTGCATTTCCTGTCCCTCCCTCGATTACTTTTAGTATTAAATAATTCTTAAAAGGCAAACACTTCCTGCGTCTGTGCATCAATTTTGATTTACTTCTTGCTGCATTGGATTCCGTGGAAAGACAAGAACCTCAGCTGGAAATAATTGAATTGATTACTAAGTTTCTTGTCATTCTAAAAAATATTATATTTTTCTATCATTTTAAGACAATTACTGCACTAGATTATCTGAACTAGAATACCATTGAATTCATAGTGGTATTATTTTCTTCAATGATCGTTACAGAAAGGAAGCTTGACAAAAATAACTACTACTCAATGCCTAACATAGTGGATGTAAAATCTTTTTCGAAATCCGTCTACATTCATATCCAGAGATCAATCTGATAACTCTTTTTTTTGGATAACCAATATATCATTATACTGAGATTGATAATAGTATAACATGAGTAACAAGAATTCTTTACGACAGATAAAATATGTTTTCACAAATTTGAACGAAATTTTTCACTCGATTATCTCCATCACAAATTTCTTTGATTATTTTCTGATAAACTCAGCTTTTATGTCCTACTTATTCGCTTCGATTATGCATGGAAAGCTCCTTAAGTATTGACTAAATAATCGTCCATTATATTTCAATGAGTGTTCAAGATCACTTCCAGTGAACGAATTCAATAATAAAGAAGTTTACGCAATTATCCTTCCATTCTTAAAGAAGCTTCGTGATTTTTACATAATTTCAGAACCTACAACGAGTTTTACTCTTATTTTTTACAGACGTTGCTAGGCTACTCGTAGATACTTTGTTACAGAGAAAAAACTTTAGTGTTAGATGTGACAGCTCAATTTAGGGGTTTCACATCCGTAGATTGTTTTGAGGTTGTTTACACTAATTGTATGCAATTGAATTTGTGATGGCAAAACCGAAAAACAAGTAATCAGATGTACCATCTCCGTCGTTTTATCAGGACCATGTGAAGTAGGAGTCGGGGTTGCTGTTTGAAAACAGGAGAGTGTAAATTGAATAATGTAAACGATTGAAGTATCACCATACGATCATCACATGCACCATGGTGTGGATAGAGTACATTTATTAATTTTAACTTAAATCCATAATCTTTCATATCAGTGAGTAGATTTTCTGTGAGACCAAGTGAAAATACTTTAGTAAATTATTAAAAAGTGTAGTTTGATGAAGGGTGTGAAACCCAACATGGTGTACGCAGGAAGAGCATATATAGTTGATAATTAAGAAGTTGTATACAAAATATTTTTAAATACTGGGTAGAAATTATATTGTTTGTGAGCAATAAAATACTAAAAAATAAAAAAAACAAGTATTCTACGTTTATGTTCTCTTCATCTTACGCTTTCGCATGTACAAATATCTGAAGGAGAGGAAAATAAATGTCTAGTATTCATCGTAATTTAAGAGTAATAGGTAATCCAAATACCCAACGACAATAAAATTTATGTAATCTTTATATCCGGTTTAGAGTCTAATCAACTATCGATAATGGAAGCTGGGATTAATTTGTTGATTATACATGGGTTAAAACCGTAGCAATTCGTCAAACAAACCAATATTTATACTGAAATTATTACTTTTAAATATTACATTTCAGGATTGTTCAACCCAGTAAGTCTTCAAGAAAGCCACCTTCAATTTACAAGCGAAAAATCCCTATAATCAAATCTTTACTGGAAGGAAATCGTCGAGTTTCCCTTCATAAAATGGCCCAGGTATCAAAAATAGCCTTCGTTCTCATCAACCAAGTTTTGTCCTGGAATTTGGGCTCGATGAGGTTCATCAAGTGGACATTAAAAGCATTTCTTAGGGATTTAACGGAACATTGTACCCGTTTTTGAACATTATTTTACATTTATTAACACCGATGAGACTTGATATGAGAAGAATACGGAACGTACATTAACATGCATATATATTTGGCATGCTGAATCACACCCCTCTCTCTCTCTCTCTCTCTCTCTCTGTAAGCCTGAAAAGTAACATCTTATCCTATCCAGTGCTAGGATTTAAATACCTACCCTTCTTAACGTACATATTTTCCGCCAACACTTAATTGTTCGTTCGTGCATTGTGACATAAGGTAAGGAAAATCAGAAAAAAAGCCTCGTTTTGAGATAGAGCTTTAATATAATTTATTATCTAAGTGATTTGATGTACATATATAATATCTAGAACTAAACAATACACGCAATTGATCTACAAAAAGTCATGTAATGGAATTTTCAGGAAAATGAATAAATACAGGGTCGCCCATAAGTTACTGACCCTTTTAAAAACGCTATAACTATAAAACGAACAATGGTAGAGAGATGAGGTTACTTTTATATTGAAAAGAAGATTTTAAAGGTTTTTGTAGCATCATTTGCTACCAATAATTAACAGTTATCCTTTTTAACTAGTTTCATAGTTATAGTGTTTTTAAAAAGGTCAGTAACTAACAAGTCACCCTGTATTTATGTAAGCATTATATATGATTGTGCTTTCAATCATTTTGTTTGCCGTTAAGTGAAAGTATATTGCAAATATTTCGTTGTCTTCATGCAGGAAAAAACAATACTTCATATTTTCCAGATATTTTTCTCGTACAGGATATTCATGTATGTCAACAATTGTTGTCTTAAGCAAGGTCGATCTACGAATATTTTTAGTATATAATCATAAAAATTAACATTAATTAACTTCTTCTGATTCAAGTGGGCAAGATCTAAATTACTTGTTACATTTTCCTGTAAAATAAATACTTGCAATTCAGGGGTGATTTTTATACACTAAAATTTTTGCCTCAACCTAGCAGAAACTGTTCTTCCTGCAGATTTACCATAATTAATTGGAATAATGGTCCACTGAGTAACATAAAGCAATTCTTAGAGCAAAATTTTCTTTGTAAAATTAACGGTGGCCTCAGTCTGCCAGAACCAGAAATATAATAATAATCTTAGTCTGCCGGAACCTGAAATATAATAATAACCTCAGTCTGCCAGAACCAGAAATATAATAATAATCTCAGTCTGCCAGAACCAGAAATATAATAATAATCTCAGTCTGCCAGAACCAAGAATATAATAATAATCTCAGTCTGCCAGAACCAAGAATATAATAATAATCTCAGTCTGCCACAGCCAGGAACATAATAATAATTTCAGTCTGCCACAGCAAGGAACATTATAATAATCTCAGTCTGCCAGAACCAAGAATATAATAATAATCTCAATCTGCAACAGCCAGGAATAAAACAATAATCTCAGTCGGCAGGACACTGATTAAGGAATCCTGGGCCATCGCTTGATTGCACGAAGGATTTGAATGAAGAAAAAGAAAAATGCAACTGCTCCCTTTTCCATTAAGAGAGTCGAAGTTATTTACTTATCGAAACCACTAAAGTCAAATATTATGTACTGAAATGTAATTGTGCGTGTGACCGATAAATAATAAATAACGCACCACTAAATTATAACTTTAGAAATTTGAAATAACATTTAATGATGTGGCTCAGGCACGACAAATCTCAAGAAAGCAGCAAAATAAGTAACTTTTGAACTTGGTAAAAATCAGGGGAAATAATAGAGTAATCAGATTATCGATTAAATTAAACTAACCTGAAGAGAGATGAATGTTCTGAAAGCAGACACAGTAGATTCAGAGATTTTTTGCTCTATTCCAAATTTCCTATGAAATTTGTACATATATATCTTCTTCCAGTACGGTGAAGGTGTGATTCGACAGAAACTTTTATGAAGACTCCTGGGACTGGCGATCTGCATAAATAAAATTTTATGCAATTTTATGCTATGTTATTTACTCTGATTTATCTGATGTATGTAGTGTGCATGTATTGTTTGAAGCGCATTCTAATGTTAAAATTAAACTGAAACTAAAATGGCAAAGCTATGCAAAGAAAATCAGAAATACAGGGTACGGAAAATTGATTTGACACACTTTTTCTAGGCTTATTAACAGCGAAGTAGACTAAAAAACGAAAAATTTGTAATGAAAAAGTTAAAAAAAAACAAGAAAACAATATTCCTCTCGAAGAATTACAACTCAGTTTTCGTTTTCTACATTATTTGGCTTTTGTTAGACCTGTGAATGTGTCAAATCATTTTGTTCGACCCTATAAGTGTTCATTCAGTGGCACGAGAAAGCATCTCATTTTTCGTCCAGACCGACCCACACCCGACCTGTGAGAATGTTCACTCACTTAATGACTTACAACTTTTAAAGATAATTTCAGAAAACAAAGTTGAGGTGACCTCAGAAACTTTCTTGGCGCTGTGTAAGTTTTATTTGCGCTCTCCAAAATTGGCCATGCCTCGGTTGAAATCGATGTTCACACGATGGCTTTTAATTTTTCGCACCAGCAACTTTCATCTTTGGTGTCGTCGGAGCGTCGTACTACCGTGATTGCGTTGGCGCCTATTACTATCATACAATTCGGTCACTCTTTACGTTTCAAAGAATTCATTTTGGAAACTTCCTAATAGAATTGGAAAGAAATTTCAATCATGCTGTGTTTAAGCTCAATGTATTTGTTCTATGATAGGTGTAGAAAATAAAAAAAAAATCATGCGATAAACACTGAAGGCTATAGGCGAAAAAATACGTGCAAAAACTATTCTACATCTTGGTACATATACAGTTTTGAATATACAAATGCAAATGAATGAGTAAAATCAGTAAACTTCAACTAAAAAACTAAAATTTTACATTTAATCTAAACGATGGCGTTAAAACTAAACTTTGACATTAAAACTAAACTTTGAATGTAAAACAAAACTGTGAATGTAACATTAAACTTCAGCATCAAAACTAAACTTTGAATGTAAAACAAACTTCGACATTGAAACTAAACTGTGAATGTACAACTAAACTCAGAATGTAAAACTCAACTTCGACATTAAATCTAAAGTTTGACTGTAGAACTAAGCTTCAGACTTTAGCTCAAAGCATATAAATAAGTAAGATGTCCTGAATGGTGAGTTGACTTTCAATTCTAATTGTTACAGAGGACTCCTCTTCACATAAACATGTGTCATGATTTAGCTTCATCTCTCCATGTGTTAGAAGTGCCACAAAATGTGAAAGAAATGGGACTTGGTCTAGTCTATGCTGCTTGTATGAAAGATCCGTAGTTTATCTGTTTACACTTGACCTCGTCCTACCTCATCAAATTTTTTATTAGATTCTGAAGCTCACTATTTCTAGCATAAAATATTTAATAAAGCTTCGTAAATACATACAGTTACTATTGCCACAGGAGAAAGTTGCTAGTTTTAGAATCCGGGAAGGTCTCCGGAGTTACTAATTTAGGACAAAAATAATGTTTCCTTCGTATGAATAAATAAAAATCGAATTTTTTACTCGAACAAACTGCAACGGAGGCAAAACGGAAGCCATTGAGCACATTCGATTAGGGGACATAAGTACTAACGTTGCTGTTTATCTTATACTCATTAGAATGTGTTATTCAGGGTGATATTTAGAGTTATTTATGTATATCATAGGTCGGTAAAGTGGTCGATATCGACCCCTGGGGTGTCGAGGGTTTATAACATTTCTCTTTATTTCTGGTCATCAAAAATGTCAATAATGGTTTAATATTTTTTTCACCTATTTGTATGTGTGCATGCATGGAGGGGGTCAATGTAGATACAAATATCCTATGAAGGGATCGACGGGTAAAAAACTTTGCCGACCCCTGATCTATATCGATGATGTTCCAGTAGTAATTCTTGGAATGACTACCTGTTTATGTTGAGGATGTTATTGCAGTTGTTGAAAAATTACCAACGACATACTGACAAAGTCATGAATTTTTGAGCAACCTAAAACTGGTAGAGTAAAATTGCAGAAGAACTGAATTAAATTTACACCGATAGGAGCTTTCACTGATTGAAGGGGGAGGTTTTCCGATACATCTTTGCACTATTTGTCTTCTTTCAATCGGGAACTTGAAGTGGTGGGTACAACGTCGTTTGAAGTTAAGGTTTGTAAAATTTATACCTGCATGATAAAAAATTCAGCTTGTAAATATATTGGCTAAATAATAATACCAAAGCTGCGAGGGATAAAATTAGAAAATCTAAAAATAGACATCAAAGAAAATTGCGTGTATCTTTGCACTCTGATTAGAAATTGAGTGTCTAAAATTATTAGGATCGATAAAAAAATTATTTATTTATCTTTCTCAACTATGTCAGATTCTAGTCGACAGTTGGGACGCTTATTTTTTAAAGAGGCCAATTATGGGTGGAACTTTTGCCACAGTAATTCACATTGATTATATGAACTCTGTCGTATCGTAAATACTTAGAACTCAATTGCCAGTATTATTGTAATTTCCACTATTTTTTCTTAACATCATTATCATTCAAAAGATTACTACTAGAATTATAAATGTTCAATAATCATTGTCAATATACTTACATCACTGGTATTACGATGTGCATTCAAGTATAACACCTCTGATGTGTTTTCTCATGACTGGAAACATCAAAACATGTGGTTTGTTTTAAAATACGCATGCACTCGTTGTAAATATCAGAGATAACAGGTAAGGCATACAGAGCTCTGGCAGTAGTGGCGAGAGCGAGGATTGTTTTCGATATTTAAAATGGTGTATGACATTTGTGTCTGTAGTTCATTTGAACTGACTGGGGCTTCGTTTCAAGATTAAAAAACGGCATCAATTCCTCATCCACTGTCACAATACATAAAAAACAAGTCCTGTTCATGCTGTCATCACTCGTCAACATTGCCTCATTCGGTTAACATTAGGGTCGTCCGTCAGCATTCATAGCACCTACCTGGAGGACACTTTTCACTTCTCCAGGACTTCATGCAGGATTGTGTACACAGATTCCACGGAAACGCCAACTTTGGAGGCAATGTGTTCCGCACTCATTCGACAATCCTCCAAAACAATTTTCTCCACTCGCTCGATCATGTCGTCGGACCGGATGGTACAAGGCCGAGATTGTCTTCGTTTGTTGTCACACGACATTCTGCCTTCCTTAAACTGTCACACCCATGAACGCACGTTGGACACATCTAGAACACCATCAGTACATGTCTCACTTAACTGGTGATGAATTTCAATCGGTATCATAGAACTTTAATGGAAAAAACAAATGATTACAAGTTACGCCTGGAATGAAGACGTCGCTATTTTGAGTGTCAAAAACAGTCCTCAATCTTGCTGCTGCCACTAGATGTCTGTATGTCATACAGTGCTATCATCTCTGTCACGCATTCACAATTAAAGCACGTATTTTAAAATAAACTGTATATCTCTATCTGTTAACAGTGATGAAAAAACATTGGAGGTGTTATAACATGAATGCACCTTGTATCACATCAAATGTATAAGTACGAATTACGATGGGTTATTTATTCCCTCCTATTTTAAGTAATTAAACATCCCTGAGTAGAATAGGTTCTATAATATCTGTACAAATTTTTCTAGAG
>VCRD01001782.1:96713-115271 GCA_006783055.1 Trinorchestia longiramus
TGGAATCAGCTGCCAGAAAATACCTTTTTTTGCTGGCACTGAGAACACAGTCTGCAACTGTCTCGACAAATATTGGATAAGGAACCCTCAGTTACATAAAGTACTAATTCCATATCCGTCTTAACTCCTGTAGCCTGTGTATGATTGAGGAACATGTGCGTGATTGATGTCCTTACGTTAGAAGGCATTGGACTTGGGTAACAACCTAAGAATAAAACAAATGACTCGTTACTGTTGCCATATTTTATTCTATTTTAGTTTTCACTGAGTACCACTTGCACCAGTGCACCACTTTCACCAGTGCACCACTTTCACCAGCACACCACTTCCACCACTGCACCGCTTTCACCAGAGCACCACTTTCATCTGCGCATCATTTTCTCCAGCGCACCACTTCCAACAACGCACCACTTCCACCAAAGCACCACTTCCACCAACGCACCACTTCCACCAACGCACCACTTCCAGCAACGCACCACTTCCACCAGTGCACCACTTCCACCAACTCATCTCTTCCACTGACGCACCTTATCACAATACTGAGCACGTCTCACACAACAGCTCCACGCCAACCAATTTTCCGATTAATCTTTCACCATTTGGCAAATATTTTCTACGTAACATTACATGTTTTGTATTTCACCTTCATCAGAGGGTGATTGGAATTAGAGAGAAGTCGTAGTGTATCACAGAAAAAGTTTTTTTCAAGTCATTTCGCTTCCGAAGTCATGCTAAATGTATGTTGTAAACTCAAATACTAGCTGTGAAAGATACCCTAGAATTGAATTTTTAAAACTTAGTAAACCATTATTTCATTTATTTATCAGCAGTTCTTCCAATACTGAACACGATGTCTTCTAATATAAGTGTTCCCGTATATTCAATTAGGAAACATGAATATTTGTGAGTCTTAGTAGCGGAGAAGGTAATATTAATATTTACGCTTAATAGTACTAAACTTACAACCACTTATATTTCTATCAAAAAAAAATATTAAATCTTTCTATAATTATAACAGGGGACAGTAATATAAAGATTTGATCTCGTTCCGGTAATAATTGTACTTTTTGAAAATTTTGGTTTATAGTTTCTAGCCATCTTTAATTTGTGCGAATTGTGTCAGTGAATTATTTATGAAGTTGATTCTAAACCCTCCGATCAAATTATCAAATTTCTTTCCCAAACACAAACACTTATTTTCTGACACTCAAATGAATCCAAAAATGTCAGAATCGAGCACCCGCTTTTTCCTATTAAAATTCGAAGTCTGGACTGGTCAGAAAATCAGATTTTGAAGCTTTTTGTGGGAGTTCCCTCATTTGCACTCAATTTACCCTGCTAGCTCAACTTGAAAGCTCTAAAATCAATGTAGGATTAAAGGCATGAGCTTTGAATGCAAAGACACATACTATAAATTAATTCTGAAGAGCGGTATTCTAGAAATAAAGCCTCAATCAAAATCTTTCTTTATCTTGGCCATCGAATTTCTACTGCAAGTGTTACTAAAGATCATCGAAAGGAAAAGTTTTCTTGCGTAATACTATAAGTACACATCAATGCGAATCACCATAACTAGGTAACTGTTTACATCAAAACTAGGAGACTCTTGGCATCACATCTAGATGATTGTTTGGAACGTAACCCCGCCACTGCTTGCAACACGTCATAACATGGGAAATGAATGAATCACAATCAGGCAACTGCCTCCATCACAGAGGCAAACAGGTAACTGTTTGCATTACAGATAGGTAACTATGTATGCATCACATCTAGTTAATTGTTTGGATTCCAACTAAACAGCTGCATCAATCACAAGTAGGCAACCGCTTGCATCACTACAAGTTGGTAATTAAATAACTCAACTAGGCAGCTACAGCTATAAAGGCACAACTAGATAGGCACAACTAGGTAGTGATCACAACGCAACTACAGCTAGGAAGCCACAATTAGGCAGCTACAATTATGAAGGTTCAACTAGGTAGGCATAAATAGGCAACTATAATTAAGCAGCCACAACTATAATACATAGGAAAGTGGGTGAAAAAATGTATGCAGAGCGAGTTCTTTCCTGCAGTCTAGACAACCTTTTGATTCCCTGCAGACATTGCTAGATAATTTCAAATTAATTTTATTTCATTTTTTTCCCCATACACACAGTCCATGATCCCGATTTGATACTTTTACCACATAAATTAACGCATTCCTCTGTTGTTTGGTTCTCACATATATAATTTATGATCCCGATTGCATGCTTTCTTTTCACATCAATTTTTGCCTTTTTTCCTTGCATTTATCAACCCGTCGAGGTGATCTTGAACGCCCAATCAAGGCACCCACATGACCGCTGCCGTCCAAATTACGACATGCTGTACGGCCGACTCCGATGGACAACAAAACTGGCCCCATAAAGAAAGGAAACCAATAATTAATGACTAGGCCATTGAGAGCACGGCTCCGATACAGCAACACACTCCTGAAAAATGATACATTTTCGGGCTTTCAATAAAAGTGCCAATTTGGGGGCCAGAAAACACAGCGGTATTCTTTTTGGGGTCTTTCAGCCGTCCTAGAGAAGCCAAAATTCCCTTCCTGCCTTCGACGTGAAAGAACACCAATAACGTATTTGCTAGGAACGTATTAGGTTGACATTTGATCAAGAAAGTTTATATTTTTAGCATGGAGGACAGTGTAATAAAGGTAAGAAGTCTGAAAAAAGTTAGATAGAAGCAGTCAGTCCAGAAGTAACCGTCATGTAGGAGGTTTTGAAATAATTTTTCTAGGTAGTCCTGAAATAAAATCTTTTTGTTCCTTCATCACGTCAGTGTTTCAGTAAAAAATATTTGTCATCGATGGATGACTTTAATAAATGGGAAAAAGAACAAACAAAAAGCTTAAAAAAAATTCAATTGCAAAATATTACAAAATGGAAAATGATTATGCAATTTCTAAGTTTCTAAGGCTAAAATAAAGACCAGGCAATACCTAAGCAATGTTTCGTCACACCCAATTTGAAATCCGGCACCGACTTCGACATCCCAAGTATTATACGACGTATTTGAAGTTCTGGAATGAGAAAACATGAATTCAGATCAGTGTTTATGGAACTTAACTGTACACTTCGAGAGAAGAAAACATCGTGGCTTGGTTATTAAACTTTTCATTTACACCTCTTCTACTTCCATTCAATCGAATTCAATTTGAGGAAAGTAAGTTCCCGTTTTCCTTATTAAAAGAACTGTGACAAAGTTTGACTCTTACTTTTCATATTAGTAGTTCCGATGTAGGGTATAAATGGTTGTGAGTTCAATTGATAAAGGTGAACCGCTTCTAATTTTTTGATTGATGTGCTAGTGATACAGCATTTCAAGATGTGCACATTTTCAAGTTATTTTATTACAGATAATGGCCAAAAATTTCAAACTTTAAATTTCATAAAAAAAGTAAAACAAAGTAATTTTTCTAATAGATTACTTAACATTGCAATATACAAGGTGAGTCAGAAGTAATCGACAGGTCTTTTTGGTTCATGTCTCTTTCGTTCAGTCCTTAAGAAGAGTGTTTATATGTTAATTATGACCCACCCTGTATTGGAGCTTGTAATCCTAAACCACAGCAAAGTGAGTAGAACAATTAAAAACCCTCACGATGGTATTTGACTAGAATTAACTCACCTCAGGTAAGAATGGGCTATGGTGTCTGAAGGGTTAATCGAAAACCATTAAACAGAACGTAGGATTTCTTCAGAAGTTTCAAGTTATGAGTTTGCTATTTCTTAAATAGCACGGCATGGGACTTCGGTACACGGCATGGGACTTCGGTATACGGCATGGGACTTCGGTACACGGCATGGGACTTCGGTAATACGGCATGGGACTTCGGTATTGAAACGGCATGGGACTTCGGTATTGAACCAAGAATGGGCCAAACGGCTCGTTCCTATTGCCTTATTCTATTCTTAACTCTTACTCTATTGACTGTAACTCGCGTGCTGCTACGAACCGTCTTTTCCACAGCAAGCAAAGTTAACTGCACGTGCTGTGAACACGACCATAGCTAGAGGCACCGTACAGTATAAAACTGTAACCGGTATGAATATTAATATTGTACCTTTTTAGTTTCACTGTTTTAGAGAGCAGCTGGTCCCATCCTTAATTCACATGTTACCAATTCTACGTAAGGGACTTGGAAAACAGACTCAAGAGAGAATTTCGATTGTAATTAATCTTAATTCTCTCATGCTCTCATTTTAGAGAGCAGCTGGTCCCATCCTTAATTCACATGTTACCAATTCTACGTAAGGGACTTGGAAAACAGACTCAAGAGAGAATTTCGATTGTAATTAATCTTAATTCTCATTCCTTTTGTAATAAAATCTATAATTCCAATGATTCCACTGCAATAACATTTCCATTCGGATTATTCTTGTAATTAATTCCGTGATCATAAAATGATCGCCTGGAAAACATATCATTATTTTAGTGACGATAAAGAGTCAAGTTCAATCGACAGTAATTATATGCTTCAATAATTGCAAGATGAGCAGCATTATATCAAGATAAACAAGCATATTAGAACTTGTGCTCGACAGTCAAATGTGTTTACTAATCAAATTTTATATTCAATGTTGTTTATAAAAAAACTTGTAGAAGAAACATTTTTATAATTTGCATTCTAACTTCGAACAGCAAAATAAAAAAGGAGAGCTGATGTGGTATAACAGAATATTATTGTTGGATTTCAAAAGGAATGACACTTCTTATTGTAGGAACATTAAATAAGCTTCTACTATTTTCTCCTTCTGGTTGCGTATTGATACTCAAAAGACCTGTTCACATTGGAACCTTGTGTCTATTGTAGTATAAAACTCATGTGCTCAAAGGGTGCGTGCTAGTTATAGGCTAAGATGACGAGAAATCCACACTGTGGCTTCAAATTTCTTGAGATCTTGGGATTCTTTTACTATTCATAGAGATTTTTGGAATCGAAGTATAACTCTGCATTATTCGTCTTTACACAGCTTCTTATTTCAAAGTGAAACTTCTAGTGGTAATTTGGGCTGCTGGAAATAACAAGAAAATTTTCGCAAGGAAATTTTTATTACCGCACAGGAATATGAGACTACTAATTTCAACGAGAGGTCAATTTTTAAAGCATAAAGTTCCCAAATAATCATATGAAGTAATTTAACCTCTAGAAAAATTTGTACAGATATTATAGAACCTATTCTACTCAGGGTTGTTTAATTACTTAAAATAGGAGGGAATAAATAACCCATCGTTATTCGTACTTATACATTTGATGTGATACAAGGTGCATTCATGTTATAACACCTCCAATGTTTTTTCATCACTGTTAACAGATAGAGATATACAGTTTGTATTAAAATACGTGCTTTAGTTGTGAATGCGTGACAGAGATGATAGCACTGTGTGACATACAGACATCTAGTGGCAGCAGCAAGATTGAGGACTGTTTTTGACTCTCAAAATAGCGACGTCTTCATTCCAGGCGTAGCTTGTAACCATTTCTTTTTTCCATTAAAGTTCTATGATACCGATTGAAATTCATCACAAGTTAACTAAGATTTGTACTGATGGTGTTATAGATGTGTCCAACGTGCGTTCATGGGTGTGACAGTTCAAGGAAGGCAGAATGTCGTGTGACAACAAACGAAGACAATCCCGGCCTTGTACCATCCGGTCCGACGACATGATCGAGCGAGTGGAGAAAATTGTTTTGGAGGATTGTCGAATGAGTGCGGAACACATTGCCTCCAAAGTTGGCATTTCCGTGGAATCTGTGCACACAATCCTGCATGAAGTCCTGGAGAAGTGAAAAGTGTCCTCCAGGTATGTGCTATGAATGCTGACGGACGATATAGATCAGGGGTCGACCGAATGAGGCAATGTTGACGCGTGATGACAGCATGAACAGGACTTATTTTTTAATCTATTGTGACAGTGGATGAGGAATTGATGCCGTTTTTTAATCTTGAAACGAAGCCCCAGTCAGTTCAAATGAACTACAGACACAAATGTCATACACCATTTTAAATATCAAAAACAATCCTCGCTCTCACCACTATCACCAGCTTGGTCGACTGGTGAACGAATCTGCTTGCGAGCGGGAAGACCCGGGTGCGAATCCCGCTGCCGACATGGTTGACGCGGCTAGAAATACGGCATGGGACTTGGGTAAACAACCGAATAATTATCGAAGTAATTATCCGACCCAAGAATAGGCCAGAAGGTTCGTTCCTATAGCTTCATTCTATTCTATTCTACTGCCAGAGCTCTGTATGCCTTACCTGTTATCTTTGATATTTACAACGAGTGCATGCGTATTTTAAAACAAACCGCATGTTTTTATGTTTCCAGTCATGAAAAAACACATCAGAGGTGTTATACTTGAATACACATCGTAATACCAGTGATGTAAGTATATTGACAATGATTATTGAACATTTATAATTCTAGTAGTAATCTTTTGAATGATAATGATGTTAAGAAAAAATAGTGGAAATAGCAATAACACTAGCAATTGAGTTCTAAGTATTTACGTTACGACAGAGTTCATAAAATCAATGTGAATTACTGTGGCAGAAGTTCCGCCCATAATTGGCCTCTTTAAAAAATAAGCGTCCCAACTGTCGACTAGAATCTGACATAGTTGAGAAAGATAAATAAATACTTTTTTTATCGATCCTAATAATTTTAGACACTCAATTTCTAATCTGAGTGCAAAGATACACGCAATTTTCTTTGATGTCTATTTTTGTATTTTCTAATTTTATCCCTCGCAGCTTTGGTATTATTATTTAGCCAATATATTTACAAGCTGAATTTTTTATCATGCAGGTATAAATTTTACAAACCTTAATTTCAAACGACGTTGTACCCACCACTTCAAGTTCCCGATTGAAAGAAGACAAATAGTGCAAAGATGTATCGGAAAACCTCCCCCTTCAATCAGTGACAGATCCTATCGGTGCAAATTTAATTCAGTTCCTCTGCAATTTTACTCTACCAGTTTTAGGTCGCTCAAAAATTCATGATTTCGTCAGTATGTCGTTGGTAATTTTTCAACAACTGCAATAACATCCTCAATACGAGTATAAACAGGTAGTCATTCCAAGAATTACTACTGGAACATCATCAATATTGATCAGGGGTCGGCAAACTTTTTTATCCGTCGACCCCTTCATAGGATATTTGTATCTACATTGACCCCCTCCATGCATGCACACATACAAATAGGTGAAAAAAATATTAAACCATTAATGACATTTTTGATGACCAGAAATAAAGAGAAATGTTATAAACCCTCGTCCCCCAGGGGTCGATATCGCCCACTTTGCCGACCCCTGATATACATAAATAACTCTAAATATCCTCCTGAATAACATATTCTAATGATTATAAGATAAACAGCAACGTTAGTATTTACGTCCCCTAATCGAATGCGCTCAATGGCTTCCGTCTTGCCTCCGGTGCGTATTCTTAGTTGCAGTTTGTTCGAGTAAAAAATTCGATTTTTATTTATTCATACGAAGGAAACATTATTTTTGTCCTAAATTAGCAACTCCGGAGACCTTCCCAGATTCTAAAACTGGCAACTTTCTCCTGTGGCAATAGTAACTGTATGTATTTACGAAGCTTTATTAAATTTTCTATGCTAGAAGTAGTGAGCTTCAGAATCTAATAAAAAATTTGATGAGGTAGGGCGAGGTCAAGTGTAAACAGATAAACTAAGGATCTTTCATACAAGCAGCATAGACTAGACCAAGTCCCATTTCTTTCACATTTTGTGGCACTTCTACGACAGGGAGAGATAAAGCTAAATCATGACACGTGTTTACGTGAAGAGGAGTCCTCTGTAACAATTAGAATTGAAAGTCAACTCACCATTCAGGACATCTTACTTATTTATATGCTTTGAGCTAAAGTCTGAAGCTTAGTTCTACAGTCAAACTTTAGATTTAATGTCAAAGTTGAGTTTTACATTCTGAGTTTAGTTGTACATTCACAGTTTAGCTTCAAAGTCAAAGTTTGTTTTACATTCAAAGTTTAGTTTTAATGTCAAAGTTTAGTTTTAACGTCAACGTTTAGATTAAATGTAAAATTTTAGTCTTTCAGTTGAAGTTTACTGATTTTACTCATCCATTTGCATTTGTATATTCAAAACTTTATATGTACCAAGAAGAAGAATAGTTTTTGCTCGTATTTTTTCGCCTATAGCCTTCAGTGTTCATCGCATGATTTTTTTATTTTCTATACCTATCATAGAACAAATATATTGAGCTTAAACACAGTATGATTGAAATTTCTTTCCAATTCTATTAGGAAGTTTCCAAAATGAATTCTTTGAAACGTAAAGAGTGACCGAATTGTATGATAGTAATAGCCGCCAACGCAATCACGGTAGTACGACGCTCCGACGACACCAAAGATGAAAGTTGCTGGTGCGAAAAATTAAAAGCCATCGTGTGAACATCGATTTCAACCGAGGCATGGCCAATTTTGGAGAGCACGAATAAAACTTACACAGTGCCAAGAAAGTTTCTGAGGTCACCTCAACTTTGTTTTCTGAAATTATCTTTAAAAGTTGCAAGTCATTAAGTGAGTGAACATTCTCACAGGTCGGGTGTGGATCGGTCTGGGCGAAAAATGAGATGCTTTCTCGTGCCACTGAATGAACACCTACAGGATCGAACAAAATGATTTGACACATTCGCAGGTCTAACAAAAGCCAAATAATGTAGAAAACGAAAACTGAGTTGTAATTCTTCGAGAGGAATGTTGTTTTTTTGTTTTTCACTTTTTCATTACAAATTTTTCGTTTTTTAGTCTACTTCACTGTTAATAAGCCTGCAAAAAGTGTGCAAAATCAATTTTCCGTACCCTGTATTTCTGATTTTCTTTGCACAGCTTTGCCATTTTAGTTTCAGTTTAATTTTAACATTAGAATGCGCTTCCAAAATACATGCACACTACATACATCAGATAAATCAGAGTAAATAACATAGCATAAAATCGCATAAAATTTTATTTATGCAGATCGCCAGTCCCAGGAGTTTTAATAAAAGTTTCTGTCGAATCACACCTTCACCGTACTGGAAGAAGATATATATGTACAAAATTCATAGGAAATTTGGAATAGAGCAAAAAATCTCTGAACCTACTGTGTCTGCTTTCAGAATATTCATCTCTTTCAGAACACTGAATCTCAGTAGTCGTAAACATGAATCGACTGCAACAACTTTCAATCAGTTATCTCATGACTGAGCTCTTTTATTGAACCTTGCTTTGAAAAAAGTTGTGGTTAACATGCATGCGTCAATCCGAAGCTCTCTTTTCAGGTTAGTTTAATTTAATCGATAATCTGATTGATCTATTATTTCCCCTGACTTTCACCAAGTTCAAAAGTTACTTATTTTGCTGCTTTCTTGAGATTTGCCGTGCCTGAGCCACATCATTAAATGTTATTTCAAATTTCTAAAGTTATAATTTAGTGGTGCATTATTTATTATCAGTCACACGCACAATTACATTTCAGTACATAATATTTGACTTTAGTGGTTTCGATAAGTAAATAACTTTGACTCTCTTAATGGAAAAGGGAGCAGTTGCATTTTCCTTTTTCTTCATTCAAATCCTTCGTGCAATCAAGCGATGGCCCAGGATTCCTTAATCAGTGTCCTGCCGACTGAGATTATTGTTTTATTCCTGGCTGTTGCAGATTGAGATTATTATTATATTCTTGGTTCTGGCAGACTAAGATTATTATTATGTTCCCGGCTGTGGCAGACTGAAATTATTATTATGTTCCTGGCTGTGGCAGACTGAAATTATTATTATGTTCCTGGCTGTGGCAGACTGAAATTATTATTATGTTCCTGGCTGTGACAGACTGAGATTATTATGATATTCGTGGTTCTGGCAGACTGAAATTATTATTTTTATATTCCTGTTCTGGCAGACTAAGATCATTCTTATATTCCTGGTACTGGTAGACTGAAATTATTATTATTATATTTCTGGTTCTGGCAGACTGAGACTATTATTATATTCCCGTTTCTGGCAGACCGAAATTATTATTATTATATTTCTGGTTCTGGCAGACTAAAAACAAACAAAAAACAAACAATCTTTATTTCCAATAGAGCACACAGTACATAGATATTTAGTACATTGGTTTTTCAAATTCTCAAGGTTAACATTCTTAGAGTAGGGGTGATGATGAAGCTCCATGATCCCGGGAGATTTGATGGGCGTGTCCATGGGCCATGACTGCTTACCCAGTAAGCCTTACCGATATGTGCGAGCTCAAGGCACGAAGAAGCAACGAGAAATATCTCGTGTTCACGGCTGGGTTCAAACCCGCAGTCTTTCTGCACGAAGCAGAGACCTGATACACAACACAAGCCGTAGACCACTCGACCACGGTGGCTACTTGAGACTATTATTATATTCCTGGTTTTGGCAGACTGAGATTATTATTATATTCCTGGTTTTGGCAGACTGAGATTATTATTATATTCCTGGTTCCGCCAGACTGAGGACACCGTTAATTTTACAAAGAAAATTCTGCTCTAAGAATTGCTTTATGTTACTCAGTAGACCATTATGCCAATTAATTATGGTAAATCTGCAGGAAGAACGGTTTCTGCTAGGTTGAGGCAAAAATTTTAGTGTATAAAAATCACCACTGAATTGCAAGTATTATTTTACAGGAAAATGTAACAAGTAATTTAGATCTTGCCCACTTGAATCAGTAGAAGTTAATTAATGTTAATTTTTATGATTATATACTAAAAATATTCGTAGATCGACCTTGCTTTAGACAACAATTGTTGACATACATGAATATCCTGTAAGAGAAAAATATCTGGGAAATATGAAGTATTGTTTTTTCCTGCATGAAGATAACAAAATATTTGCAATATACTTTCACTTAACGGCAAACAAAATGATTGAAAGCACAATCACATATAATGTTTACATAAATACAGGGTGACTTGTAAGTTACTGACCTTTTTAAAAACACTATAACTATGAAACTAGTTAAAAAGGATAACTGTTAATTATTGGTAGCAAATGATGCTACAAAAACCTTTAAAATCTTCTTTTCAATATAAAAGTAACCACATTTCTCTACCATTCTTCGTTTTATAGTTATAGCGTTTTTAAAAGGGTCGGTAACTTATGAGCGACCTTGTATTTATTCACTTTCCTGAAAATTCCATTACATGACTTTTTGTAGATCAATTGCGTGTATTGTTTAGTTCGAGACATTATATATGTACATCAAATCACTTAGATAATAAATTATATTAAAGCTCTATCTTAAAACGAGGGTTTTTGTCTGATTTTCCTTACCTTATGTCACAATGCACGAACGAACAATTAAGTGTTGGTGGAAAATATATACGTTTAGCAGGGTAGGTATTTAAATCCCAGCACTGGATAGGATAAGATGTTACTTTTTAGGCTTACAGAGAGCGAGAGAGAGGGGTGTGATTCAGCATGCCAGATATATATGCATATTAATGTACGTTCCGTATTCTTCTTATATCAAGTCTCATTGGTGTTAATAAATGTAAAATAATGTTTAAAAACGGGTTCAATGTTCCGTTAAATCCCTAATAAATGCTTCTAATGTCCACTTGATGAACCTCATTGAGCCCAAATTCCAGGACAAAACTTGGGTGATGAGAACGAAGTCTATTTTTGATACCTGGGCCATTTTATGAAGGGAAACTCGACGATTTCCTTCCAGTAAAGATTTGATTATAAGGATTTGTCGCTTGTAAATTGGAGGTGGCTTTCTTGAACACTTACTGGATTGAACAATCCTGAAATGTAAGATTTAAAAGTAATAATTTCAGTATATATATTCGTTTGTTTGACGAATTGCTTCGGTTTTAACCCATGTATAATCAACAAATTAATCCCAGCTTCCATTGTCGATAGTTGATTAGACTCTAAACCGGATACAAAGATTACATAAATTTTATTGTCGTTGGGTATTTGGATTACCTATTACTTTTAAATTATGATGAATACTAGACATTTATTTTACTCTCCTTCAGATATTTGTGCATGCGGAAGCGTAACATGAAGAGAACATAAACGTAGAATACTTGTTTTTCCTATTTTTTAGTATTTTATTGCTCACAAACAATATAGTTTCTACACAGTATTTTAAAATATTTTGTATACAACTTCTTAATTATCAACTACATATGCTCTTCTTGCGTACGCAATGTTGGGTTTCAAACTCTTCATCAAACTACACTTTTTAATAATTTACTAAAGTATTTTCATTTGGTCTCACAGAAAATCTACTCACTGATATGAAAGATTATGAATTTAAGTTAAAATTAATAAATGTACTCTATCCACATCATGGTGCATGTGATGATTGTATGGTGATACTTCAGTCGTTTACATTATTCAATTTACACTCTCCTATTTTCAAACAGCAACCCCGACTCGTACGTCACATGGTCCTGATAAAATGATGGAGATGGTACATCTGATTACTTGTTTTCGGTTTTGCCATCACAAATTCAATTGCATACAATTAGTGTAAACAACCTCAAAACAATCTACGGATGTGAAACCCTGAAATTGAGCTGTCACATCTAACACCAAAGTTTTTCTCTGTAAGAAAGTATCCACAAGTAGCCTAGCAACGTCTGTAAAAAATGAGAGTAAAACAGGTTGTAGGTTCTGAAATTATGTAAAAATCACGAAGCTTCTTTAAGAATGGAAGGATAATTGCGTAAACTTCTTTATCATTAAATTCGTTCACAGGAAGTGATCTTGAACACTCATTCAAATATAATGGACGATTATTTAGTCAATACTTAAGGAGCTTCTCATGCATAATCGAAGCGAATAAGTAGGATATAAAAGCTGAGTTATCAGAAAATAATCAAAGAAATTTGTGATGGAGATAATCGAGTGAAAAATTTCGTTTAAATTTTGTGAAAACCAAAGACAATTATAAACAGGACGTGCACCGCCATGTAGCTGACTGCTGGAGCGGAGGCCAGTTCACTGCGTTCAGTTATCCTCCATCTGTCATAGTGCGAACGTTGTCGTAGTCTGTCGCTCGATTTGAATCGGAGATTGTTGTTTGTTTCGAGGCACATTGCTGCATTTCTAAGTGGATACTGTTTGTTTACAAAGTTTATTGCTAATTATATGTATTAAAAATGCCGAACAAGTGAGGGGTTGTGAACTGTCGGGGTAATTACAATAAGGAGACTAGGCGCCGCACAGTATCTTCAATGTGCCTGTTTCATGTCTGCCATCTCCAAAACTCACACTTCGTCCGGCGAAAGCTGAAGACCAACAACTGAGGTATTTGCTTCAGAAGGATAAGATTATTTCATTTGATGCTTTCAAACCTGAACGTAACCTGCAGAAGCAGTACAAGAACTTGATTATTTCAAGATCGAAAGAAAGGCTTGTGTGTTTGTTCATGACCGACAACTTCAGTGAATGCAGCATTCACTGTTATATTTTATTTTTTGCTCTCTTTCTCTGATATGTAACGCCCGTTCATATTAAACACGATATATACAGATAACTGTAATAGTGATTCAATTAAATCGATCATCAGCAAGCCATACCATACGGTCAACAAGTAATTAGAAAATAGAATTTCAATTTAATTACAATCACATATTATGTTTTAAGTTTTCGCTCTCATAATTTTCCTTTTTCGGTCTTTCTCTGATGTTAAACATCCAATTCAGTTAGATGTAATGATGTCAAGTCTAAGCTGTACCTAAAGAAAATATTTCGCTTATCACCTAAAATGCGTATAATATCTACCACGTCAGAATTTATATGTATCACCAATGATTACCTCTTGAGTCATCATTGAAAAGCAAAGTTTCATTTGTTTCCCCATGTATATTTAACGATCATTGCGTGATGTGAATGTTTACGTATACCCGTAGGTACTGCTGTTCTATCATCTATGATACTATGCATAGAATACTTACCACTTAAGGATTTTATGATAAGGCATCTTTAAAAACCAATGCTGTTACATTTCTTATGTACCAATTTTATTGGAAATATACGTTTTCGTTTTGTTTGTTTGTCTGTGATTGTCGAAAACAAGCCCACTTTGTGTTCCCCTTTAACGCTCAGTGCGTTTATGAACGGCATTAGTACCACTGTTTAAGACACTTCATCCCAACAATGGTTTTTGCTTCTATGTCTGTTTGTTTATATGCGTGAATGTTTGTATGTTTGGTTGTTTGCACTGGAAAAGGTTTAACTATAATCAGTTTGTAAAGTCTAAAACTGCAACAACTCGGCTTTCTATAAAGTGGCCACTAAGGTCATACAATAATACATGTTAAGTCCGGTTAAAATTGTTATTTCAAAGCATTACAGTGCTTTAAACCATTTGAAATTAACTGTAAAACCTTATTATCCCTTCTATTGCTTGAAAGAAGTAATTTTTGATAAATTTGCCCGATAGAAAATGTTATGTTACTAAGAATGCAATGGCCTCCGCTACCGTAGTCAGCTACATGGCGATGCACGTCCTGGTTATAGTAGTCCTTGGTGAAAACATATTTTATCTGTCGTAAAGAATTCTTGTTACTCATGTTATATTATTATCAATCTAAGTATAATGATATATTGGTTATCCAAAAAGAAGAGTTATCAGATTGATCTCTGGATTTGAATGTAGACGGATTTCGAAAAAGATTTTACATCCACTATATTAGGCATTGAGTAGTAGTTATTTTTGTCAAGCTTCCTTTCTGTAACGATCATTGAAGAAAATAATACCACCATGAATTCAACGGTATTCTAGTTCAGATAATCTTGTGCAGTAATTGTCTTAAAATGATGGAAAAATATAATATTTTTTAGAATGACAAGAAACTGAGTAATCAATTCAGTTATTTCTGGCTGAGGTTCTTGTCTTTCCACGGAATCCAATGCAGCAAGAAGTAAATCAAAATTGATGCACAGACGCAGGAAGTGTCTGCATTTTAATAATTATTTAATACTAAAAGTAATCGAGGGAGGGACAGGAAATGCAGGAAATCTTCATCCGGGAAGAGTGTCTGAGTTGAAAAAGAAAAAGTTGTTCGAGAGGAAGTAAGGACTCAAGTACATTACAGACTGTCTGCAATGCATGAGAGAAATTTCTAGCTCCAGAAGGAAATTGAAAGAGTTTTTTGCACTTCTCCGAGTGTCACAGGAGGGCTGTATTAGATTTTTGACCTAAAACATGTATGTTCCAGACCAGGATTAAAGCGTAAGACCTAGAAACAGGATGTCATTTAACACGTTGAGTGCGATACGACCCGCCGGTGGGTCACTCAGGTTAGGTTTTATAATTTTTTCAAGGCTTTCTAGTGACTGTGTGTACAAAGTAAAGATTTGCACCGGCTAGGCAATCGCAGGCAACGTGTTAAAGGCGGTATTCGTGCGATACGAAGTGCCATCGGGGAAGACGATGGAAAACTGCACATGTTTGGAAAGCTTTATTGCTAATTTCATTTCCGTAGAAAAAGAGCTTGCCTGCGTGATAGATTTGTTAAACTACAAAGGCCTTTTCACCAGTTTACATCATAATGAATATTAGTTATTTGAAAAATTGGTTACGCGTTTTTTCTATTAAAATATATGGCTCATTCGTTGTAGCAGCTGCAGCTAGACAGTTAGTATGAGTTAGTGAGGACCATATAGGTATTTTTTCTGTGTGTTGAAAACAGAACGAAGATTGTTCTTAATAGCTTTTAAGTGGGTATCTTTTCCTTAATTTCTCTATTTCTTCCTATTTCTTCCTAGTGTGTTTGGTGATGTTTTGTTTTCCCCTAAAATAGAAAAGTATTACTCTAATCTCGATACATTCTTTTAAGCTTGAAGTGAACGAAAAACTTACGATATTTTTGTCCCTTCCTAAAAAAATTCACCTTATCGCGTTATTTTGTCTTGCATGTATGATTATTGTGCATTTATGCATTTTAAAAATTGTAGAAAACTTATTTTTTAGCTTGTAATAAGTCATAGATAAGTCAGAAGGTCCAATGGGTTTACAGGTATGATTTTGATGAAGTTAATCCACCACAATAGCGATATGATGCTCTCTACTTATTCAGAGGTAAAATTTGACAGAAATCACCGAGAGGTGGTCAATCGTGGCCTGTTGTTTTTGTTTTCAAGTTGAGTTTCAATTCGAAACTTTGTCCTTGGTTTCCGTGCGCATGAGGAAGCTACAACTCGATCTTGGATAAATCCGTTTTTTATTTTGACCTACTGAACACGTAGAGAAAATTATCTAGTGAACTAGTGAATAGGTAGTGAACTTATTCAGTCAACTGAATAAGTAAAATTATTAAAATGTGGACAAACCAGCAGATGACCATACGGAATATTTATAGGGATCACAAAACCACAACACTATACAGTAGATGTTGGGATCTAATACAGTTTTATTCAATAAATAATGCTTCTGTGACTTGAAAATGGTTGGGAAACATAGTTTTCTTTAAAAGCAACGTTTGGTAAACCACAACATGTTTTACACATGATCGGAAACTACTGTAAAGCTTCTCGAATTGTACAATTTTCACCCCATTGTTTTGACCGTAGTTCCAAGATAAGGTGATGATAAAGGAAACTAGTCCAAGACTAGCGATTGCAAATAAATTACGACGTGTGAACGTTTAATCAATTTGCATCTTTTCTAGACTTTAAATTTTTTCATCCTCAGTGCTGGTGCGGGGGTAAATATGATAGTGAATGAAATAACCGAAGGCGTGTGGTGAATTAGAACATTTTCGTATCCTTCGGACGAGAGACCGTTTGGGGTGTCATGGTTCAGTGCCATGTGTGTTTACTGGCAGAAAATGGACACTGGGAAATGATTAGTTTTAATAGCCAGCATAAGAACGACTTGAACTTCCAAGAATATATGTATTTCTACAGACTTCCAGAATCCGCCTGTCGCAGACTGCCCTCTGGTATTAAGTTCTTCTTCAGTGGTCTCTGTCAGGAACAGGAACGATCGCTCGAGCACAGAATTCTCCAGGTTTCCAGAAATCGAACGTAGAAAAAGTGGACTTCGAGGACATCAATCACCGAGAATTTTGAATTAGATGCAACATTTTGGCTTGCCAGAAACTAAGTTCTCTTAAATGCTCATTTCATACAGAAACCTCATACGCTCTGCGCGAATCACTTCAAGTGAGATAATAAATTATAGTTACGACACTAAGGAATAAGTTATATTGTAGGTTAATTTACAGCAACGAGACTCGTAGACAAAGGTAACACCGACTGATGCATTATTAAAGATGACAGCTGTTGCTGATGGCGTTAGTCACGCAATGAACTTTGTGAATTGCTGTCAGCTGGGTAGGAAAATTAAGTTCACTAAAATGACAACTGAGATTAGTGTATTGCGGCATCAGGTTTTAATTGAACAGTAAAATACTTATTTGAAGGAGGGTTATAAATTTTACATAATTTGTACAACTGAAATTCAGAACAAATTCCATGATGAAACATAGATTTATTTTCAGGTTTTTAAAGCTTTTTGAGCAGAATCTGAGAATTTTTCCCCGACGGGATCTTTAATATATAATGAAGTCATGTTATAATGCGAATAGTCGGTGTTTCATGCATCAAAATAACAATACTTAGGATTGGTATTGTATAATCTAATATGTCCCATTGTATCAGAATGATTGCTTGCATTTAGAAAAATACGTCACGGTATTCGGTTGATCAAAAGATGGAGAAAACAAATAAATGTACAAAAAACATCATATTAGAATAATATAACAGAGGGACGAAATCCCCGAAACCACAGGTTTTTGAGCCTTCGTTTATGAAAGGATAATTTTTTTCTCAATATTAGGCGATAAAATCAGAGAAAACAACAATCGTAACAATACATGCATGGCGTTGCAGATGTTGTGGTGTGGGCTTCTAACATATAGGTAAAAGGTAGCCTAATATTACAGTCAAGCCTCGTTATTTGTCGTAGTTAAAGTAATAATTTAGGATTTAGAGTACTTATATATTCAGGCAAATGTCAATGGAAACTACGTAAATAACTGGGTAATACTGAATATAATACACTGAAATGCTCTGAAAAGTATCACAAGTTGTGACTAACGCAAATGATGACGGTGAAAATCACGAGTTTAGTGTGTACGCAAGGCTCTGTTAGAGTTGAAGTTGTTTAATAATTCAAAGGAGAATTTCATCCCTAATCATGTGCCTCCATTCGGATTCTGAAGGAATGAATCAGAAAACGAAACTTATTTTCTTAAACTTCATAGTCCTGGCGTTATTTGCCTCTCGTTTATAGGATGTGACCTCACTTACATGAAACTCCACACAAATTTGAAGGAATAAACCAGAAGAGGAAATTTATTTTCCTATACATCATAGGCCAACCGTCATTTGCCTTTGGTTTGGAGGATGTAAGGTGTTTTTGACAGTATTTTTGAAAAAAAATGCGGCGTAGAGCGACCGGAGAAAAAACGGACCATTCAACGAA
>VCRD01001783.1:0-37899 GCA_006783055.1 Trinorchestia longiramus
ACTACTTAAAGTCCGTATAACAAAGCACCTTAATGACCAAAATCTTATTAATGACACCCAGCACGGTTTCAGAGAAAATCGTAGCAGCCTCACAAATCTCCTTGACTTCTTTGGAAAAATTAACCGCATATACGACCGTACAAAGGCCGTAGACCTTGTATATCTAGACTTTCAAAAAGCCTTCGACAAAGTTCCCCATGAAAGACTCATGGCCGAAGTGGAAGCGCATAGAATACGAGGCAACCACTCGCGATGGATATGAAACTGGCTCACTAGTCGCACTCAACATTGTGGTGATTCACGATCAAGCAAGTGATTCAACGCTTGTAACATCAGGAGTCCCTCAAGGGAGCGTTTTAGGCCCGCTCCTCTTCATCGTCTACTTCAACTATCTTGATGTCGGAATCATCAGTAAAATCAACAAATTTGCTGATGACACGAAACTCTGTCACAAAACATTCACCGAAAGGGACAGAGTAGCTATCCAATCAGACATCAACCGTCTTCTACTATGGACTGAAACCTGCAAATGAGCTTTAACACTGAAAAATGTTCAGTTGGTGCAAATAACCGGCATTTCCAACACACGATGTATGACATACCTATTGAAACAGTCCAGCAACAAAGATCTAGGTGTCTTTGTCACTGAAAATCTCAAGCATGACAAACAAGTGGAAAAAAGCGTCAAAAATGCAAGCAGAATTCTTGGTTTCATTGCAAGAAACTTTGAATACAAGTCAAAGAATATAATATTAATATTACCGCTCTATAAAGCAATAGTATGCCCTCATTTAGAATATGCAGTGCAACTCTGGTCTCCCACCTTACGAAATGATATTAATAAAATGGAAAAAATACAACGGAAAGCAACGAAGGTGATTCCAGAACTCCGCAATCTCACCTACGAAAGACGTCTTCAACGCCTTGAACTTATATCCCTAGAACAAAGAAGACTCAGAGAACTTATTGAGACCTTTAGGTATCTCAACGGCCGTAACAATGTTACTATGGAAGGGCTTTTCGAAAGAGACGGTAACGTACGAGCCAGAAATAACGGTCAAAAACTATTACTGAAAAACTTCAAAACATCTCAAGCTATGAACTTTTCTCCCGTTAAAATTGCCGCAACTTGAAACCACCTGCCAGAAAACATAGTTTCTATTGGCACTGTGAACACATTCAAAAATCGTCTCGATAAATTTTGGATCACGAAACCCCCCACTATTACATCCTACTAACTCATGTCCCTAACTCCTTAAGGCTAATGTATGATTGAGATAAATGCGCGTGACATAAATGCCTGTGCGTGAGTGATATGCGTGCACATGACTAAATTGACTTACGTGGTTAAGGTGTACGTGCATGACTGATGGATTTACTGTAGACGATATGGGACTTCGGTATAGAACCAAGAATGGGCCAAACGGCTCGTTCCTATTGCCTTACTCTATTCTATTCTATTCTATTCTATTCTATTCTATTCTATTCTATTCTATTCTATTCTATTCTATTCTATTCTATTCTATTCTAGTCTCAAGCGGACGAACATAACGGAAATACAGCCGAGCGCGCCGAGTTGAAGCCAGATGGAGTATCAGCATGAGTGGGGTGCTGAAACCTTGGAGCTCTACGCCAAGTGTAATGTGAAATGTGGCTACCAGTGATGAGAACTATAATACTTACTCCTATTTCCTCAAAGATAAATGACCGCATAAATTAGATAACTGCCTCTTAATACTATGGATTGTTGCCGAGATCGCTCCTATGGTGTCAACTTCTTTCACACCATATGTACACCATCCTGGTTAAACCAGGAATAAAACAATTTTCCTACTGCCCTGACTCAAATATTGCATGGACGCTTTGCACAGTTCTCTTAGCCGCCATCCCCATGGACACAAGTAAAACAACAAGCAGTGACCAGCTTGAGCCACTCACCGTCCTCCTGCCAGCCTATGTACTCCCCGTGCCGCTGGTTATCCAGCTTCAGCCACTCCTCGAGCGGGCTGAAGTACTCGCGTAGGATGGACGCGTCCATCTCTCGGGAGCCCGTGAGAGCCTCCAGAGCGTCAGGCCACGGCTTCGACGCACCCAGCTTGAGCATATCTCTGTCGAGACAAGGTCAGGAAAAGCTTGGTAAACTTGTTTTTGTGATAAAATGCCATAGACGTTACGATATAAGTAGTATTAGTAATACTACTCATTCATAGCGTCTGTATTACTTGTATAAAGCTATTATTGAATACAACCTCAATATAGATTCAGATATTACAATTCTACTTACGTTAAAAATGGAAATGACATCTTTAGGATCTCGTACAAGAAACCTGCTTCAATACGCAACTAAATATTTAACGCGTTTTCATCGCTTCTTACTCGTACGTAATGAGGTTCTAATCTGTAATGGAAACGATTGATTTAAAAAAATTCAAATTGTGGTAAAAAATGTAAAGAGACGAATTTATTTTAGTTTTTGGTCAATGCCTCAGAATTTAAAAAAATTTGGTATAAAATTCAGAGCGCGCTGACTCAACATCAAGTTTCATGAAATTCTGAGACTTCAACCAAACACAAAAAAATTCATGAGGGTATTCCCTATGCATTTTTTAGCGCAAATCGAACAAATTTGAAATCAATAATTTTCATCACAAAATAAAACGTCATTGTGTTGAGTGTGAATATTAAGAAAATCCAAGCAAATGGTGTATACTTGTTGAATAATTCGCAAAAATTAGATGTGTACCCTTTGCATTTTTATCCAGAAATTTAGCATATTTTAAATGAACCATTTTCATTCTACATTAATATCTCTTTATGTATTGAGTATTGACGTAATATCCACGTCACTTTTTCCAATTGATTAATGATCTTATACATAGTGTTTTATGAGATTTTATACATACATAAAAAAATGAAGTCGAACATCAGCATCATAAGTTGAGTAGAAGTATCTATGTAGTTGAAGAATTAGCGGTAAGGTCTTACATTGTTTTCTGTAGCGGTAACGATCAGTGTTTTTATAGATACAGAGCTGAAGCGCTAGCGGCGCTAGTTTTCTGAACAAATGTGAACATCAGTGAAAAAAATAAAGGTTTTTCATCTTATTTGTCTGCTGTAGAGTATTGAAGCGAGTGTGAGTCATGACCATAATGCTACTCATCTATTAAGACCCCTGGTTAAATATTGCAAAGACAGTTTTGATTAATACGTACACTTAGGATTGCCGAGAGTGGGAGCACACAAACCACAAAAACTCTAAATGGAAGGGAACAGCACGTGTTCACTAAAATTCAAGAACTCAGCCTGTGGCCGAGAATCTGCTAATCGCTTTTCAATAAAATAATATTGGAAGTGACGAGAGAAAGTCCATTTCTTCAGAAAATCAATAAGAAAACTGCCAAAGAAGAAGTAGAATGATTATTCAAACTCATTTAATGTTTTGTGATCAACTTCAACTCCTCTCACCATAACTATATTGGCAAAATCAGTATGAGCAGATATAAATACCAGCAAAAATCTCACCCTAAAGCATTGCCTGCCTCTGTGGACTGGTAGATGTTGCAGTGATGGAGCGGTAACGCAGGGTCAAATTTGCTGTACTGGCCCGCCTTGAGGCACAGCGCTTTATGGAATTGGAACTGCAGGATGAAAGCCACGAAGTATCTGGAATACAGAGCTGATACTTAAAACAGTCATAATTGCCAGCAACCGTATAGAGCTCATTCATGAATATGAATGAAGAAGAACGAATAACAAAACAATAACGGCATTGAATATCTACTGAACGAATTGAGTAACAGACAGCATCGCTTGACAAAGCACAACAGAATTTTAAACTAAATTTAACATCAACGGACTTGCCTCACGTAAGGAACGTTTGCAGGGACGTGAAACTTAGCACCAGGATCGAAGTCATTGGACGAGCGCTTGCTTGGCGGCCGAACTCCTTGAATTTCGTACCTTGTAGCAGACCATCAAAAAACACACTTAATAAAACATGTTTTTGTAATTCCAAAAATAGAAAACAGTATTCCATATCTCTTCATGCCGAATAGTCACACCCAAATAGCATTGACAATTAAGTCCTTTAGTTCACGTAATTTTCCCGTGGCTCAGTATTAGAAATATTGATTGAGCAATGCCATTACCTGTAGTCCCACCAGTCGCAATTCCATTCGTCAGGATCGGAGTCGCCACTGAAAACGTCCCACCTCCAGCTGTCCATGAGGTAACCGAAGGGAAGGAACACGACCTTGTCGAGCGCCATAAGCATGAGGAAGTTGATGTCACTCTCTCGATCTATGACAATTTCATCGAGCAAACCAATATTCTTCAGGTGACGAGGAGTAGACACACTCAACGCTAGCACGTCCCCGACAGCTTCGTGGAATCCTGTAAGAAACTATTAATATTAGACAGATACATTATCGTCTACTACAAATGCCGTCATCGATCTCTTGCACTAGGAAGACGTTACGGTGAACATAAACGACTTAACTCTTAAAAGAAATACAGAAAACTTAATTACAACGAAAAAATAGTATTCAATGCATGAAAGTGTTCGAATATACGCTGTAACTAAAAAAGTACATACATTATATGACTCAATAGCCAATTTGACAATAAGCAACGTTATACTCCTGACTTAAAAACGTGATTCACACATGCTCAATGAAGACCCTACTTTTTTCGAGAAAAAACAAACATAATGAATGCTCGCTTATTACATTTATGATATTCAAGGCTTTTCTTTTGCCTCACTTCCTCTTACAAAACCACTATTTTGTAGCTTTTTTAAAGCCCTGCTAGTTCATGCTCTATATGGCTACACTCCATTCTTCCATCCATGTTAGGTTTTTCTTACAAAACATATAAAATATGCACAATAATACTTACTTACTATGCACAATGCACGCACAATACTTAATTATAACGTAAAATATAATACTGGAAAATTTCAAAGTGATACCGTTGCAATAGACGTTTTCATCAACTCAAAATATCGATTTTTTCTATAATAATTTACGCATGAGTATTTGAAACGTAAAATTTTCAATATCACAACAAAAGAGCAAGACTCACCAGGATTGGCTCCTTCTCTGAAGATGAGGGGCTGGTCCTTGTACTGGATGAAGTACTGCACGTGGCCCATCTCGTGGTGTGTCGTGACAAGGTAGTCCATGTTCACGTCTGTGCACTGTTTGATCCTAAATAAAAGATTCATTTGGGTATAAGATAATCGTCAAGTATCTTTCCTGGTGAATGAAACTGCCAGATCCAAGCATACATAATTGAACCATTATAGGGAGTGTTAGAACAGAGACATGAGATAGCTACCCGAGCCATGACGGAGCCAAACCAATCCTTGGCTGTCAGAAGCATGCAGTCTGGATCGTCGGCTTCGCTTAGTTCTCTTCATACATAAATTTGACAAAACGAGGACTAATCGGGCCATATAATATTCCTTTGCTTTTCAAATTGATTAAAGACCTTTACACTACTTTTATTGCAGCTCTGGTTGGAGTCGTAAAAAGTCTTGGAATTGAAGTTCTTCCATGAACATCGCGATTGAGAAGTTTTCTTGGTACTGCGCGTACTCAAATTCTCATTTTATGTAGTCCTCAAACGTACTATATTTGCCTTCAACTAGATTTAGCGTTCAGCCGTCCCTATTAATTGACTTAAATTATTCATTGACACATTATTAAGATATTATTCTTCATCGCTAGCGTTGTATTGTTTCGTACAAGCTGCCATCACCACAAACTGTCATTCGTGATCCCCGGAATAAATTAAGAGGTTGCGTCGCAAACGCTCAACCTGGTACAGAGAACGATTTGTACTCTATGGAAGCTTAAAAAGTATCGTATTTTAGCCATACATCTTCACAAATTTCAAAGTCCACGTAAAAGATAATTGTAGAATAGATGGCATGAAGTAAGAAGCACAAGAGAAAACAGGAAGTTGGCCCCACCTAAAGTCGACTCCGTTGCAAAAGTCCCAGGCAGAGGCATGACAGACCATCTCCCGGCCTTGTGGTTTCTCTATGATGCTTCTTGCCCAGAACTCGGGCGGCATGGCGCTCAGGTTGAGAGACTGGAAGAAGTTGTCCGATAGGCGGAACATCCTTTCCGGCGTGTAGCCCTGGGCGGGGAATATGCGTAAGTTTGTAACTAAAAACCATCAAGAAACACATATATAAAATAAACAAACAAGTACTTTTACACCGGGAAACACTTATGCTATTAATTAAATCTAAATTCACCACATTGATACATGAATGGAATATGAAAAATGAGGTCCAAAATCTCTGACTACACTGATAAATCCATGCACATACAAATATACATCTTCACGATAATCACTTTTTCACTACCCATCACTAGTTGGAGACAATACAAGGGGGATAATAGTAATTTTCTTTTATATTTAACTCTCCTAAATTGTATAGTGTTTTATTTAATTTAACTCATAGGACTTGCATTGATATCAATAAACACCTAAATTAAAACAAAATACATTTATGAAGATTGGCAGTCAAAAAATGCGTTCATTTTCTAAGAACACTCTGTACAATGGTTTCAGATTCCGCTCAAGTACATACCTGAGCAATCATGAACTGCGTGACGTCGAGTGACGGTTTGTTAGGGTAGGGTTGGATCAAGTCGTAGATGTTGCTCCAGCTCTGAGCCCACATGTTGCCAAGCAGGTGTGCGGGGATGGCCCCTCGCTTACTCACTTTGTCTTCACCGTACGTCTGCAAATTGTTTAAGCAAAACTCTCTCTTTATTCACATAGAATAGCAATGCAGGGATAAATCCTCATTACCTGAGAGATAAAAAACTAAAAATGTCGGAAATGTGTTCGACAATATACGAGTATTCTAGTTTATCACACACTCGTCAAGAAATTTACCACAGCTATGGGTCCATTATATTCGCTTCCAACGGCATCTAATACATTTTGCAAACCTTATTTCGATTGGGAATAGACTATGCTGTACGGAAGCTTTTACATAACCTGACTGGGTAGAGTGATACAAAAATCATGGTATTTATAGTGGAAGGAAACAAATATTCGTACATATTAAAATTCTTTATTTATTGAATTTTTGGCTATCAATAACGGGATATACCGATCCCATATTTACACACATATATGAAATAAGAATATGCAGAAGGAACGAATAAATTATAGTAGATAATGAATTTATATACGATTATAAACATTTTGAGGTGAAAAAAGTATTCGTGCAGAACAAATTTCTGATTTTAGATGACACGAAATACTGTTTGGATAAGGCTTTTGTTTTTAGAACTACTCGTTTGTTCCCATAATTGTAATCAGTACTCACATTCAGATGTCAAAATACAAACCGGTTCATTCAACAGAATAGAA
Source organism: Trinorchestia longiramus (assembly GCA_006783055.1). Lineage (NCBI taxonomy): Eukaryota > Metazoa > Arthropoda > Malacostraca > Amphipoda > Talitridae > Trinorchestia > Trinorchestia longiramus. The sequence continues at coordinate 7,399 of VCRD01001783.1, forward strand.
TGAGGCAATAGAAACGAGCCGTTTGGTGTATTCGTGGGTTGCTACCCAAGTCCCATGCCGTAACACTAACAACACTATGAAATCATACAGTAGTGGATTCATACAGTAGTATCATAATCATGGTGAGAGGTGAAGAACTCACAAATTCCGTAAAAAACCATGATTATTGAACAGTGTAAAACTGACAATAGTTAGAGGAAAATATCAGAAAAACTTTAATTCCATTTTCTATTATTGCTTCATTTATTTAAAGATATAAAATATCAGACACTGTTGGAAACAAATAAATTTGGAGTACCACGCAAGATTTCTCCTATATTTTTAAAAAATATTAAACAATGAATCAAAAATAACGCAATAAAAACCAGAAAGGACTTACAAGAAGATTTACAAGCTTCAGGGACTATCAGCAATGAACTTCATAGGGATCAACTGAAGTCACTCTCCTACAAAAACTCCACAGTTGACTAAAATGCATAGAGATATACGTTTTAAATTTGTTTCTGAACATAAAAATAAACCTGATATATTCAGGGAAAATGTTCTATGGACAGAAGAATCGAAAATTGAATTGTTTAGACGAAATTTACGTCGCGATGGTTTGGAGAAGATATGGTACATCCTATGCGCCGAAGAACACAATTCCTACTGTAAAGTTAGAAGGTGGAACATCATGGTGTAGGGTTGTTTTTCTGCAAATGGCACTGGTAATTTACATGTAATGGATAGTAAAATGAATGCGGAGATGTACCAAAATATTCTGAACAATAATTTACGTGATTTTGTAGAAAAGCTTCAACTAAATTAAAACAAAATACATTTATGATTAATGGCAGTCAAAAAATGCGTCAAATCAAAACACCCAAAGCATACGGTGAAGTCTATCAAAAAATGAATTGTCAATCACAATCTAAAATTACTAGAATGACCAAATCAGTGTCCAGACTTGAACTTCAGTGAAAATTTGTGGCGCTATTCGAAAATTAATATTCATTCAGGAGCTCCAACGTGCATTCCAGATTTTAAGAAAATTTGTCAGGAGGAATGGGGTAAAATTCCTTAAGAAACATGTACATCATTGATTAAGAACTACAGAAAATGATTGATTGAAGTCGAACTGAATAATGGTTATGCTACAAAGTATTAAATCAGAATTATCTATTGTATATGTTTGGTACAAATACTTTCCCCCCCAAATGTTTATAATTGTATATAAATTCAATATTTACCATAATTTATCCGTTTCTTTTACTTATTCTTAGTACACACATTATGTGTGCAAATATAGTATCGGTATACTCCATTTTTGTTCATTAGAAATTTAATAAATAAAGAATTTTAACATGTACGAATATTTGCTTCCCCTCGCTGTAAATGCCAAAGCCTTGGTATCGCCTCAAAGCTAGCAGGGTAAGCATGATTCTCTGTACTTCATTGAGGGGGGCTGAATTCAAGTGAAGTAGAAGCCAGCACTCATAAATATCAACCGTCTCTGATTATATTGTAGGGCTACATTAGCTGGATTTTGGATTTTAAACTTTCATCTTCAGCTACAACCCATGCCATATTACATACAACATAACAATGAATACAGTATTTAATCTAATTGCACCCATTTTAATTCCTGATATAAATTCCCTAACTTATAGGCTAAGAAGTCGTACAATCAATCTAAAATTTAAACAATGGTTTTGAGGAGTTGCCAAGCTAGTAACCTTGCATTAGGTAAATAAGAAATCTACAGCAGGCGTGCAATCCAGACGCGAATTGACGGATCCTAGGACCTGACGCAAACTACAGCTAGGGACTCAAATCGTTATTTGTCTGCATTTCTGCATTCCGTACGTTGCTCACAACTTCTACATTTATAGGTCAGCGATTACTGTAAATTTTATGGCTTTTCAAACTTTATCATTTATTGCAAACTTCTCCAATAAAACCAGACGTGATTCACATGCTTCAAACAGATTTATTCAGTTTCAGTTTTGTGTTTTTATTGACTGTAATATGGCAAATTTCTCATCGTCATGGTTAGGTTACTGAGTTATCAAATTTGATTGGCCACATTGTAAATGCTAGAGAACACACTTTGTGCTTTGTGTCACCACCAGCTTGGTCAACTGGTGAGCGAACTCGCTTGGGATGTGAGAAGACACGGGTTCGAGGCCCGCTGCCGCGGTGGTCAGTTTATGACCATCGCTTGGCTAGAATTACGGAATGGGACTTTGGTACCAACCCAAGAATGGGCCAAAGGCTCGTTTCTATCTCCTCATTCTATTCTATTCTACTATAACCATACCACTATCCCTGTTATTGTCAGTTTTTTGTTGAATTGCACATGTGTCGTGTGAATTGTTGAGAGGGCGTAGAAAGGTCCGGAACGCGGTAACTGGGAACTCTTCACCCACGATGAGTATTTAAGCGTTTACTATCTACTGAACTACCACTATCATTGAAATTACAATTGTAACAGCAGTCATGATTAGTTTTTTAGCCCATCCAGAAAAATTGTTTTGTGGTGGTAGTGGTGATAATGTAGAGTGATGTATAGTAATGTGTAAGGATGTGTGGAGGTGGATGGGTACGTGGAGAACGTAAACAGCTGGGCGACAGGGTCATTAAAATCCAACCGTCTTTCTCGTAAAAATACAAACAACACAGCACGCTATCATGCAGTGTAAGCAGTTTTGTACGCCTACCAGTTGAAATATGTTCTGCGATCGCTTCGAAACCGTGGGAAGCATCGGATAAGAAGCTAACGGTCAAATGAACACAGTACACCTTTGAAGCAAGACCAAGTACGAAAGGAGGAGCTAAAAGTCAGGAAGCGTGTTTCTAGAAAACACCAACGGATTATATAAGCAACAGTCGGGAAATCAAGGGAAGTCGAAAGAGTAAGACGTTGATCGGGTGAACAACAGTGTGAGAAGAGGCGATGATTCTACAGGGGGCATCTACGAGCTAGGGCCAGGCAACAGACTTCAAGAAAGCAAAAGACGGAATATCACTCGGAAGGAGGTAAGAATGGTTTTGGGATAAAAAACAGAAATAATATGCAAACAAACAGCATAAACGTATTACGGCACCTTTATCAAGGTATGCTCTTACGAAGGATTTTTCTCTCATTGTAGGGAGTGAACTACAAAAACTACTAAAACTACTAAAACTACTAGAACTGCTAGAGCTGCTAGAATTACTAGAGCAACTACCGCTACGTCTTCTACTACTATTTCTACTACCACTACTACTTTTTGGAGTAACTGGATCCTTGGAAAAGTTCATATAAACTTGGGAAAGTTTCGCCAATAATTCACTCGGAGAGGCTCGGAATTTCAGCGTCAAGTTGGATTTGATGTCTACGTAATTACTTCGGAATATTGACAACAGGAACCAAGTGGAAATATTATTTAATACAGCCTTAAACCAGTGCTCATTTAACCCAGTAGAGGTTGGAACCACCGGTAGAAGCATATACATATATATACATATATATATATATATATATATATATATATATATATATATATATATATATATATATATATATATATATATATATATAGTGTAAACAACAGGATGTGCTGGCACCACGCATTAGGGCTCGACCGCGTCTGTGTTTCGTACGTATGGTCAACGAAGTGCAGCGCAGTTCTTTGCGTCATTATTCGAAAGTGAACAGAGTATTATTGTCAGTGAAATTGGTAAATGGGACTGCAGTGATTATTAATTCACGACAGTGTATTTGGTAAAGTATTAAGAGTGATATTAAGAGATAGGATTGGAGTGATCTTCAGTGAATTTTGACATGTTCGCATGTATTTAGGATGTGTCGTTCGATGGAACAGTGTGTCAATTCCGCAACCACTCGGCATTGTATGATCATGTTAAGATTTCATAACAAATTTGCGTGCTATTCCGTGTGTTTTCCCGTAAATATTAAGCTAAGTAATTGTGTTTATTCCCTTCTTGTGTTGGCCTCATTGATGTATAATATATTAAATATATCATACATGTCACGGGGGTTGGATTCCTCCAATTTGCGACGTCTCTCACGTTATGAACATTTGATTGCATTTCAAATAACGTAAAATTAGTATGCAATACATTCACCTTAGAAGACTTCAATTAATGCTTGTAATTATCGTAATTATTACACATTTATGATGTAACCGTGTAGAGAGAGAGCACGTATCGCCACAGTTTATACTGATTCAAAACAGTTTTTAAACTGTATATGTACATGAAAGTAGCAGAGTGTAGTATCTGGAATGTTTGGAGGCCATACACGTAGCGCAAACTCTTTTTCACTCTGAGCAACCTATCTACCGCTAAGGAAGGGCGTCATTCAGAAAACTCTTAACCGTCAGGTACCAGTTTTATGGTGAGGCTATATCTCGTTGGGAACGAAAGTTACAAAAATTATAGGTAGGCATTGTTGTTGCATTTTGTAGTTGGTTCGGTGTGCAATTGTTGCATTCGACAATGACAAGGCCATTACCATTCTTCGGGAGAACACGCTCACCGTGGAAAAATCTCAGCTATGATGTAGAATTACGTATAGATTCTCTAGTTTTGGTCTTCCATGCGTAAGTGTCTCATGCACAAAAACATTCGTGATTGTGGAGATACAGTGGTCTTTAATCAGGTCTTAGTCAACTTTATTGAAAATACACTGTTTTTTAAAGCAATCCTGTATTTTTAATTCATTATATCTAAATGGGTAAGAATAATTGTCAATTGGAAAGTTGAACTAACAACTATGTTTGAGGTAGGATATCAAGTCCACAGAAAATTCGAGTAAACAATTCGTAACTCGCAGAAAACATGCCATTGAAATTAAAATTGCTACTGCTTTAATGCCAACCGTAGTAAATTATTGACTAAAATAAGTTCAGTGAATTTTATAAGGGCGGAAACAAACATTGAAAATATAGGCTACGGTATCAAAACTATTTTAATATCAACTGGTATGTTAAAAAAGAATCACTACACTGTTTAGAGCAGCAATAGCAGTTTTATCACAACACATGCGTAACTTTTGAACGTTTTTTCCAAATAGAAAAACTATGTAATAAGATAAAAAGCACGCACCTCCCTGAGCTTCCTCCTAACGTAGGCATGGAGTTGCTCATAGAGCGGCCGAAGTTGCTGCCACAGCTTCTTCATGTCGTCCTTGAATGTGGCAGACTCGTAAGGGTATAACCACATCTCACCCATGTTGTCAAAGCCTGTCCCCAACAAGACCATATATGATACATCGTGAGGCAAAAAATAAATTAATAAATAATGAGCATGATGAACACATTATGTAAGATGCGTCCAACACAATATTTGTCAAAGCTTATAACAGTGTACTACCAGATGAGCCTTTGTGGTTTGTCATTATAAGCCGCAAGATTTACACTAAATTGGGAAGCCCTATTTTCTCGTTTAAAAACCATATACCAGGACTTCAAATTAATAAATTAATCAATTCTTCAAATTTTTCCATGTTCATCTTACGACTCCTGAAAAAGTTACAGGTCCTTCAATCAGGGTTCTGAGTTATAGTAAGTACGCTGACTTGCTCTTCTGAGTCTCCCGCTGCTTCTAGATCTTCGTCCCACCTGCTGCAACTCAACTTAACTTTCATCACACACCATCACCCTTGAATTGAGGCGAAAATCGTGTCATAATTCCCTACCCTATCACCTAAACGAATACTTGCAACCAAATCCGCTCCTCGCCCTCTATTGGACCGCATCTTTAGTTCCACCAATAATTCCAACTGTTCCTGCTTTCCTACCTATGACTCTCCATTCATAAGTATGCAAGTAGAACAACTCACTGACTTGTAATCTTCGCTTATTATTTAAACGTTATTAATTCATACGCCAACGATGAACGGAACATTTGACATCAAAATTTCCCATTTTCTGTTCATTATTTAGTATACTTCTCTAAAAAACGCATTTTTAAAATACTCAGCCGAAAGCTTTATGTCATAACTATTCATCATATCAATCCTTCCTGGTTGATCGTTCAATGTACGATAAATTCGAAACATAAGATACAGTGATAAAAATGTAATTTATAGTTAGTATTTTAGGCGCACTTTCGCAGTTTCAGTCGCATCTTCAAAAGTAAAAGTTTGCTAAGGAACACCACACACGGGAACTGAACTTGTGGCTTTCGTACAGCAATTTTTTTATATCACTGGACCCTAGCGACCTTATTTAACATTAATCACAGTAAATTACTGAAGTTCGTAGTATAGTAATACCTTAATATGATTTTGAGATGATTCCAAAGGGCCGTTGTATTCATGCGTTTCGATTTAATTATGTATTGTATGGAGAAAAAAGAAAATTAAAAACATTACGAAACAATTCTACAATGGTGACCCTTAAATTACAAACTAAGAATGATTCATCCTGTTGAATTTTGGTTCAAGAGTAACGTATAAAAATAAAGAATTTATGCATGTATCAACTTTAATCATTGCATAAATATCGCATTTACATTGATTTCAATGAGCATCGTAAGCTAAGACTGTTATTACTTCATTAATGGAGGTCTATGTAGAACTCTAACACACCATACCTCATGTAAAGAATATTTTCAAATGTATGAAATAAGCAAGAGCAAAGAACGGTAAGGAGAACCACTAGAAATATCAACATTGTCTGACTGAGATTCATTGTTCCTATACACTACATTCATGACTGTGTAAAATCGAACAATTATTCCTGAAGTGGCATTCGACAAAAACTATGTGCTTGACTGCAAAGCAAAGGATCGTAACCGTTCGTGCAGGACAACCCACTCACCACCATCAAGCGTCATAACAACACCGGATGAAGTCGAATAAAATAATTAAGCGCTAGTCTTATTAACATGCTGGTACCAGTCCGTGTGATTATACCATTGTAGTGCAGGCCAGCTCTACTGTGTTTTTCATCAGGAACACACGTTGTGGCCTTAATGGACTGCATTCAGCTGTACAATCGAATACAATGGGCGAGTACATGCTCATTAAGGCACGTAAATAAGGCGGGACTAAAGAGAATATGAATTAGTCCTATAGCTATGCTTCGCTCAGCACCCTCGTCTCTCCATGGGCTCACCGTTGAGCTGGGCGGCGTCGTTGGCCAAGTTGACAAAGCGTTTGTAGTCCTCCTTCATGAGAGCCCCTGAAGACAGCCGCCACTCCTCCCACACGTGCTTGAGCTCGTCATAGTCGCGGCTCTTCATCATGACGCGCGTCAAATCTGACCATAATTTGAAATTAGCGAGTGAGCATCTGGATTTGGCCCAATGGCCGTTATTGTACGCATTCATTCAAAAACATCAGTTGCACACACATCAAGAAAACAAAATATGGAGAATTAAAAGAGGAACCAGATAATCTCGACACGCCTCGCTTTATGGTACTAACAATTAGATGAATTTACTAGAATTATCAGCCAGGCACGACTGCCCTCTTCAGGTCACGAGGGGAAAGCGCCCACGATGTGAAGGAGTGAGCGGAATGCAGGGCCAGCAGAACGGGCAAAGCATAGCGCTGCTACGAGCTCATTCGAGTGCAATCAGCGTTGAGGATACGTGCTCTGCTGGTTCCAGCTCGTCAGTTGCGCAGTGAGCGACTATTATGGCTGAGAGTACAATTATTACCACTGTATATACGTTATCTACTCTCATTTTATAACGGTTGTACTAATTTGTATCAACCAAATCCATACTTGATACAGTTATGCCTAAACAACCACAACAAACCAAACTAATCTTTAGAGGAAGTGTTGATTATAACGTCATTTCTTTTTTAATAGCAGGTCGTTCTCAGCTACAGAAGGAAAAACACGTTCAGAGAAGTGTTGTCACGAACATCGCTATTTACTAACTTGGATTAGTGAACTTTGAGATAGTTTTATGCTCTATTTGGCTTCACGATTATCAAAACATTCCTAATATGATACATTCCATAAAACACAATGATTAGAAACTAAGTTTAAACTCTTAACTTCATATCAATAGAGGAAATGTACGCTGCCCTCTGATTGTAACGTTAAGCACTTAGAGTTTCCTGGAACGAACATAGATTTCACCAGAAATAATGGCCGGAACCAATAAACAAGTGTACCCGTAAACCAAGGACTACTATAAACAGGACGTGCACGGTCATATAGCTGACTACGCTAGCGGAGGCCAGTTCACTCAGCTGAGTGAGCTCAGTTAGTCACCAACTGTCACAGTGCGAGTTTTGTCGTAGTCTGTCGCTCGGTTTGAATCGGATATTGTTGTTTATTTCGAGGCACATGGCTGCATTTCTACATGGATACTGTTTTTTGCAAAGTCTATTGCTAATTATATGTATTAAAAATGCCGAACAAGTGTTGGGTTGTGAACTGTCGGAGTAATTACAATAAGGAGAACAGGCGCCGCGTGTTTCGCCTGCCGAAAGAGCAGTCTGAGAGACAGAAGTGGCTTGATGTTATTTCACCTCGTGAAAACTTTGTTGTTGATCCAGACAAGTTTTTCATTTGTGAGATACACTGGGGTGCTAACCGACATATGATCAAATTACATGGTTCTATCCCTCCTAGTATCTTCAATGTGCCTGCTTCATGTCTGCCATCTCCAAAACCTGCACCACGCCCGGCGGAAGTTGAAGACCAACAACTGAGGTTTTTCTTCAGACGGATAAGATTACTTCTTTTGATGCTTTCAAACCTGAACGTAACCTGCATAAGCAGTATAAGAACTTGATTATTTCAAGATCGAAAGAAAGGCTTGTGTGTTTGTTCATGACCGACTACTTCTGTGAGTGCAGCCTGTCTGTGATTGTCGAAAACAAGCCCACTTTGTGTTTCCCACTGACGTTCAGTGCGTTTAAGAACGGCATTAGTACCACTGTTTAAGACACTTCATCCCAACAATGGTTTAAGATCGTACACGCAGTCCAACGAAACAGTGCACTTGGCAATGAGCTATGACATCCCGTTTGACAAAACGATCTAAAATGTTGTCACCCTTCAAGCTCACACGTCAGCCTATGTCGACAACGAGAAGAAGAAGTTGGTATTTTTGACACGTCAGTTCGAACTTTTATCACAGAAGCAGTTTTCCATGAATGATTATTGTTTTGCTCTTCAATCATACCCAAAGTGTAATTATGAACACCTCAGAGACTTTTTGGTGCTGCCATGCAAACGCAAGCTGCAGTACATCACTTCATCCATTGACAAGGACCAGGTGCTGAGGGAAACATTTGACAAAGTCCAGACACTGCAACAGAATGTTTTTCTCTTGGTAGATGAAGTACAGATTCGCCCAACTGTTTCATTTTCTGTTGAGTGGCTGAGTGGCATGGCCGAGAACAACAGACTCCAAGGCCACTTCTATTCTAATCACTAGGTGATTGCAGTGCCAGAGCCAAGCATCCTCTTGACAACGAGCGTGTCTGGTTTCTCCTTTTTGACACAGCACATCTGCTAAACAACTGGAGCTAAACAACTGGAGCTACATCTGCTAAACAACTGCATCCGCAATAACTGGATCAGTGAGAAGGGCCAGAAGATCAGTCTTGACAATGAAACAACGGCATCATTTGCAGATGTCAAGGAACTGTACGAGTCAACGAAAGGCAGTATTCTGACGACTACTACACTCAATTTTCTGTCAACCCCTCAGAGAAAGACTAGCAGAAGAATGCAGTCCTTCTTCAGACCTCTGTAAAGAAGGCCCGGTTGGCTGACTAATCGCTGCAGTGTGACAGGTTTTTCCTTCTATGTCTGTTTGCTTATTTACGTGAATGTTTGTATGTTTGTTTGTTTGCATTGGAAAAGTTTTAACTATAATTCATTTTGTAAAGTCTAAAACTGCAGCAACTCAGATTTCTATGAAGTGGCCACTACGCTCATACAATAATACATGTTAAGTCCGGCTAAAATTGATATTTCAAAGCATTACGATGCCTTAAACGATTTAAAATTCACTGCAAAACCTCATTATCCCTTCTATTGCTTTGAAGAAGTAATTTTTGATCAATTTGTCTAATAGAAAATGTTATGTTACTAAGAATGCAATGGCCTCCGCTAGCGTAGTCAGCTATATGGTCGTGCACGTCCTGTTTATAGTAATCCTTGCCGTAAACACATATTGTATATCACATGCAAGAATTTATCAGCTCTAAGCATACTTTATAAACTACCTAGACCAACTTTATACCCTACGTCTTTAATGAAATACCAACAGAAGTAGAAAGGTTTTTTCAAGTCAATTGATAGTGACGCATTGGCTTTGACAACACACGAACGCATGCAGGGTTGTTCGAATCCAGTGAAAGTTAGACTGTTGGCGTAATACAACTAATGACGCAATAAACCACTGCAAACAATACAATCAATACTACTCACGGCGGACAACATTCAGGCTACTTCAGGGTTGCGTGTCTAGAACATAATCCAAGACTAGTATACTCAACCTTACGCTGACGCACGTTGACAACATTTATGCATACAACACATTTCGAGCAATTTAATATCCAACCCTCTCAAATGAGATCAAATGGCACAAGTGGTACGAATGGGTTACGGCTGATCATCAGTGATGGTGAGAGTGTGTGAGAGAGAGAGCTTTCTATTGTACATGCGTCTTTGTAGGGCATGCGAGAAGCAACATCCCAGTACAGAAGAAAAAAATATTCGAGTTTTATCGTAATGCACTCTTGCGGTGAGCAAAATTTGGCACCGTGGAATTTATGTCGCGTTATTTAAAGGAAAAAAAGAGAAACCAATGCTACAGAGCATAGAGGATGAGGGAGATCATACAGAGAGTGCTAAAAACTCAACGGTAAAAAGAACGCGGCAAACCGGTTCGTGCTGAGAGTTGTCGAGCCCAGCTCGGTAGCAGCACAGGGACACTCCAGCCGTTCTACTCCTGCTACGAGACGCAAGCAACTTGGTATTAGCTCAATTGAAAGAATAATTAACTAATAATATACTATGAAGACTTTAGCATAGAGCCCTGTGGGCAAGGCGCAAGATAGCGAATTTATCGATAACAAAAGAACGCTTCATAAGAAACTTGTAAATGGTTAAACAAAGCAAGTGCTAGTGAATAAAATATCCTCATCCGCCGAGCAAAATACTACAGAAAGAAAGACACAGAAAGCACCATAGATGAATTCATGTGTACCACAAATGGAATGAGCGAAATGGATCACCGCGTTTGTATGCGTTATTGGAATACAAGAAACGCGTACGTGCATGTGGTGTAAATGACAAGCTCAATGCTCATGCGTATGGCATAAGGTATGGCACACTTCAATAATTTCCCCATACCAAGATGGTAGCCAATAATATGCTAGTCTGATCAGAGGGCGTGCTCCAACTTCCTTAACTGAACCCCTTTGACCACACACAATAATCCACAAACACGAACTGTGCGCAAGTCAGCTTTTTTTCTCCAGTATTACTTGAACACTTGAATTATTGCATCGGAATAATTTTGCCAAACCAATACCTTCAAAACGACTAAGTTAACAAATGCTTGAGTTATAAGACATCATTTCCTCTAAATATGAGCACTGTAAAACAAATTACTAGGCAGTCAGTCGAGTTGGCGTTACATAAACTAATGACATACGTACTGTGGCCCTAAATATCCGTAATACTGAAATTCATATCGCTGTTTAGCCCAGTTATGTATGAATACGATTCAATATAAAATTAAAGTTGGTTTTAATGATGAAAATTTATTACCTGAAGGGCTATTTGTCATGAAATTCATGAAATATTAGCGGTCTGTCAATTAAACGACGACTGTAAACTATTGAGTACGAGAAATTAATGCCAGGATCTATGTTACGCAGTAGCTCTTAGTAAAAATACACGAAACTTAAAAAAGTAGTTCTGGATCAAAAGCTGAAGTTTTATCTGACTCTCTTTACACAAAAACGACAAATAAGCAAGAAAGACATCAACACCTCACGCCCCCTCTGAAGAGAGCGCTAGTCACAAAGAACACAAACACTCCATGTGGCCGGTTACACCCTACACAGGCCCCGCACCTGCAGGTAGTACTCGTACTTACGAACAACACAAAACGCTGGTAATCATTAATAAACGAGGTTTTTCTATATTTCATACCAATTTCAAGATTCATTTTAAAGAAACAACTTGATTACATTAGACCTTGACTAATACCGTAAACTAACAATACATAGAACATAATTTTGATCCTTAGATACTGGGGTAATGGAGGCTTGCGTAACGTATTCAGTTGTATGCAGATCGCCCTTTTCTTGTGAATTCATGAATTAAACCCCAGAAACACGACACTCTTCTACAGGTACTACGTTCAAATAAGCTACATTCTTTCGTACGTAGAATGTTCAAATAGGCTACATTATCCTACAGATGGTATGTTGATATAGACTACATTCTTTAGGTGAAGATTCTCAGAGAGCTTGTATGATTTAAACAGTATCCCAAATTCGAGTCATGTCTGCAAAGACATTGCATGTACAGCACACTGCTTGTAAGGTAATAGGGCATTCACTCCTCACTCAATAAGAAAATCCGCCAAGAAAGAAGAGCTTCCGGTTATCCCGCAACGAGCCCTTCTCCACCACATCAACAATTCACCCAACACATAGAGCGATTTAACAAAGAAACTGTTACTGACGAAGACATCGGCATTGTAATTAGAACCAAGTCTCTTATCTGAAAAAATTACTCAAATTTTTCTTTAAAAATAAGGTCCTAACTTTTCTCATTCTTTTGATAAAAATTGAGAAATTTTCAAGGGAGTGGTTTCATTTAAATAGAATTAAGATTCAACTAATGCCTTCTTGCATGCTAGTCTGGTAAAAGAAAATTATGAATTCCCCTCATATTCCCATACAAAAGAAAGACAATGATCCTATTATGAGCGCTAGTAACATCTATTCAAATCGCAGTCTCATTGAAATAGATACAAATTACTCTGTAATATTCTAAAAGAAACAATGGACTAGTTTACAAAAGCTGGTGCTTAACTTCACACTAATTTTAACATTTAGCTAATGAAACTAACGATATCACGTGCCTGAAGCCGTTGACACTACTCAACTCTTTTCTTAAAATCAGATGATAAAATAGCTTCATAACTGTCATATACCGATGATAGCTTTTAGATTAAATAATAACAAAATTCACAAGCATAAAACATTCACTAGGAAGTGTAGTCAACATACAAGTGGAATATTAGGAAAACGAGTTCCTGGAGTGGGGAAGGACTTACTAGTTCTCTCGCTACTCGATTTTTCGCTATTTGTTACGAGAGCCTGTCAGTGCAAAGTCGCATGCGTGCAGCACAAAACGTCGACTGGATCTGGGTAGGCCATTTGTTGTTCACGGAGCCATTTGTTGTTCACGGAGCCATTTGTTGTTCACGGAATCATTTATTGTTAGCAAAGCCATTTGTTGTTTACGAAGCCATTTGTTGTTAGCAAAGCCATTTGTTGTTTACGAAGCCATTTGTTGTTAGCAAAGCCATTTGTTGTTAGCAAAGCCATTTGTTGTTAGCAAAGCCATTTGTTGTTAGCAACGCCATTTGTTGTTAGCAAAGCCATTTGTTGTTAGCAAAGCCATTTGTTGTTAGCAGAGCCATTTATTGTTAGCAGAGCCATTTATTGTTAGCAAAGCCATTTGTTGTTAGCAAAGCCATTTGTTGTTAGCAAAGCCATTTATTGTTTACGGAGCCATTTATTGTTCACGGAACCATTTATTGTTCACGGAACCATTTGTTGTTAACCAAGCCATTTGTTGTTAACCAAGCCATTTGTTGTTAACGAAGCCATTTGTTGTTAACGAAGCCATTTGTTGTTAACGAAGCCATTTATTGTTAACGAAGCCATTTATTGTTAACGAAGCCATTTATTGTTAATGAAGCCATTTATTGTTAATGAAGCCATTTATTGTTAATGAAGCCATTTATTGTTAATGAAGCCATTTATTGTTAATGGAGCCATTTATTGTTAATGGAGCCATTTATTGTTAATGGAGCCATTTATTGTTAATGGAGCCATTTATTGTTAATAGAGCCATTTATTGTTAATGGAGCCATTTATTGTTAATGGAGCCATTTATTGTTAATGGAGCCATTCGTTGCTAACAAAGCCATTCGTTGCTAACAAAGCCATTCGTTGCTAACAAAGCCATTCGTTGCTAACAAAGCCATTCGTTGCTAACAAAGCCATTCGTTGCTAACAAAGCCATTCGTTGGTAACAAAGCCATTCGTTGGTAACAAAGCCATTCGTTGCTAACAAAGCCATTCGTTGGTAACAAAGCCATTTGTTGCTAACAAAGCCATTTGTTGCTAACAAAGCCATTTGTTGCTAACAAAGCCATTTGTTGCTAACAAAGCCATTTGTTGCTAACAAAGCCATTTGTTGCTAACAAAGCCATTTGTTGCTAACAAAGCCATTTGTTGCTAACAAAGCCATTTGTTGCTTACAAAGCCATTTGTTGTTCACGGAGCCATTTGTTGTTCACGGAGCCATTTGTTGTTCACGAAGCCATTTGTTGTTCACGAAGCCATTTGTTGTTCACGAAGCCATTTGTTGTTCACGAAGCCATTTGTTGTTCACGAAGCCATTTGTTGTTCACGAAGCCATTTGTTATCCATGAAGCCATTTGTTATCCATGAAGCCATTTGTTGTCCATGAAGCCATTTGTTGTCCATGAAGCCATTTGTTGTCCATGAAGCATTTGTTGTCCATGAAGCATTTGTTGTCCATGAAGCATTTGTTGTCCATGAAGCCATTTGTTGTCCATGAAGCCATTTATTATCCATGAAGCCATTTGTTGTCCATGAAACCATTTGTTGCATGTTTATGTTAAGCCTTTCCCAGAGTTGAAGTAAAATTATAATTCTGATTTAAGAACGAACATCCACAGCCCTACAGGCTCAGAGCGAAAAATCTCCTGCACGTCGCGATAGCAATGACATTAGTCCTTGTTTTGCCTCATCCGCCGCAATGGTTTCTTAGGCCCACTGGCCATTACCGTGCGCCTGAACAGTAAAGTGGGGGCTAACATAAACTATAAATGCGTCATTCAGCTACTTTTTCAGTTCCAGTATCGATGAGCTGTAACCTCCACCTTTCCATGAGTAGTGGACACGAGTGTCTTACTTTCACCGCCGATTGTCCACGTGAATTTTTAGCACGCTTTCCAGCTTGAATGTCCGCTTCATGAAGAATGAAGAGAAACATAACGGCTGACTGCACCACCGAGTGAACAGCTTTTAATGGGAGTGGCAGAAACAACGAACGGATTGTAAAAAACACAGTTCACATTTACGCGTTATTTAAGCTCATGAGATACCAAAATATATAGTGATACTTCAATATGAGCCTCTCGGAACATGACTGTAAAGCTTTATTTGAAACAACGAAACGTTTCGAAGTTAAAATTTACGAGAGATTTATTGAGCATAAACGGACACTGTAATCTCTGTGAGTGACGAAACATCACACCAGCCGGACACACGACACACAACGAACACATTCGAGCTTTCTAAGATAAGTTCAACTCTTTGCTCACGCAGGCCAAGAATGCACAGCCAAACAACAGGGTGTGTGAAAGAACAATAAAACAGGGGGTGCGGAAACAAAAGAAACAACGGCAAGAATTGTAGTTGCCAGGACGAGCAAAGAGCGGACGTCGTGGGAACACAGGGCGATGACATCGTAAGAGCACAACCTGCAGGTGCCAGAACCCCACATACAAGACCTCCACACCGACGTTCTGTCGTAACCTGCATAGCGTGCACCAGCCGTGATCCCTCAAATCACCCTCTACCGTTAAAGGTCTTCATATCGTGTGGCACCGCCATAAACTTTACATGATCTAAACAATTATGGTAAAGTTATTATAGGTAAAGTCATGCGTCGTAATTGGCTCTATACTCTCATCCTAATAATTTAAAGATATTGAACAAATTATTATCATAGTATATCATTAGATAATTCATTTTAATGAACGCAAAAATCTTACCACACATAGAGTTTACAATATGGATTTCGTTGAAAATGCTCAAACACTGCACTTCTACTGAATGTTCGAGTATCACAGTCACTGTCTGGGAATACTCAAAAACGTATAATCATGTAAATATTCTTCGTCCAACCGAAAGATTATTTTTTAATACAAGCCAAAGCCAGCTCTGGTAACTCACCCAAAAGTCTGGTAGCGCCTTCACTAGGGTTTGTCAGTACCTTGTTTTAGAAAATTCCGCATGAAATTTCAAAATTCAACTCAAACACTAGTATCACAAGCGTAAGTCCAAGAAAAGTAAAAGCTTGTCATTGTGAAGTACTCACCAGGCTCTAGCCGGAGGTCACAGTTGATAAAATCGCTGTAGTCACAAATTTTTGCAGTGCTGTAGATCGTCTTCATGTTGCTCACGAGGTCATTGAACTGTAAACAATTGAAAAGTGCAATACTATAAATTGTCAACAAATTACTGGAAAACCAAGGAAGACCTCTAATGATTTCTAAATAAACTTCTATCATTGATACGCCACTTGGTCAACAACCCATGCATGAATTACGTTGTATTCAACCATGAGCTATAAAGTCTGCAAATATATTTTTACCTTTCAGAAGACAAAAGGATAAAATTCACACAATGTCAAGCTCACAAAATAAGAAAAAATACCCCTCTTATGAGATGCACAAGCTTCTGAAGCTTGCTGCCATCTTCAGAAGATTATTATAATCGTTAAATATATTGAATAATTGCTTGCACAGCTGGAAAACCTATATTTTTGCTTGGCATAAAAACCTATCTTGGTAAACCTCAATTTGCACCAGAGATATTGAAAGGAAAGGGAAGTAATGCAAAAGAAACCCCTTGTCTGTTTACAACAGTTTTTTGATCAATAGTAATTATCAAAATTACAAAAGTATATTTATAACTACATTCGTCTTGTGAGCAGTAACATATTTTTGGAGAGCAACGAGTGTTAGTTCATACACTGCGAGTCTATCAAAAAGGCTGTGAATGATGACATGTTTTCTTGCACTATTAATTTCACTCGTGCAAGTTAAACTCAGTACGCTGAAAATATACATGTATAGTCGAAGTTAATTTTACATGAATATTGGGTGTAATTTATTATACGTAAACAGAGGTAAGGCAAATAACTAAAAGAGTTTGTTAACTCTATTCAATTTGTACGAGAGCAGAGGCAACATAGTTTGCCTGTCATAAGCAAGAAAGAACTTGAAAGTATTGCCCTCTTGCACTCGCGTACCATTGTGTGCACGTGATAGAAATAAAAAAGTCCCAACTTTGCAAGTAGTTCAAACAACTCAACTAAAAAGCGCCGTACCTTGGAGAGTTTGTCTTCAGGCAGAGCAGCAGTGCCAAGGATGGACAGGTGTCGGAACTGGCGTTTGAGAGACTCATTCCTGAGGGCGTGCCACTTATGACCCCATACACCCTGCACCTGCTCCCACTGCTCCTTGTCCCACCGCGCCTTCTCCAGCTGTGCTGCTGCCTGAGTCAGGAAGACGAGTTCCGTAACACACCTCTTTCTATTAGTCCCAGTAAAATTTTGCTAGTTATAGATTATCCGGAGTTTATACCACAGTTTTTCATGCCATCCATCAAAGTCGTGGAAACAGTCGCATGTTTAGAAGTGAAAACATAAATTCGGAGAGTCAACAAACTTGAGACGAAATTCTAGCAGAGTTTCGCTATGAGCAGAAGGGCAATGATTCCTGGAAACCTTCGAGTAAAAACAATGTATTATTCAATTCTGAATGTGTCTTGCAAAGTGATTCAAACGAGAAACAGGAATGTAAGTACTTTGTAAAAATAATGGAAAGAAAATAATATATGTACAGGGTGTCCCAGAAGTAACTGACCCTTTTGATTTGCTAATAAAACGAAAACTATTAACGCTAGGATATTCAAACTTGTTTTATTCGAAAGAAAAACCTTTTTATGCTTTGTTAGAACTAGGTTTTGAATATAATGTCTTTTAAATGATGGCCATGGTTGTTTTGACAACTTAGGGTTTTTTCTTTGTCGTTTCCATAACGCTCCTTAGTGTATCAGGCGATAGTTCTCTTATTTCAGAACAAATGTTGTTTTTAAGTTCTTGCAGATTTATTGGATTTGTTAGATAAACCTTTGACTTCAGGTAGCCCCATAAGAAGAAATCGCATGGGGTCAAATCTGGTTTCGATGAAAGAGGCATCCTCACACAAACGAATAAAAGATTCGGAATAATTAACACGACTGTGATAATCATTAACAAACAACAAACAAACAAACAATCTTTATTTCCAATCAAGTACACAGTACATAGACATTTAGTACATTGGTTTTTAAATTCTTAAGGTTAACATTCTTAGAGTAAGGATGATGGTGAGCTCCATGCTACGATCCTGGGATGTGTGCGATGATCCATGGGCGAGGTCTTAATTGCTGAGGTCTTACCGATAAGTGCGAGCTCACGGCGTGAAACGAGAAATAGCTCGTATTCATTGCCGGGTTTCGAACCCGCACGCAGTTTTTCTGCACAAGCAGAGACCCGATACAGAACACGGGCCGCATACCACTCGACCACGGTGGCTGGGCAATAACTGTTGGGTTAATTTAATTTTGTAAGGATATAACTTCAAGTCTTTTTTAAGAATGCGGTGTAATGTCGATCGGGAAATGGATAATTGAGTTGAACGTTTTCTGATGGAGGCTTTAGGATTATCTGTAACACTTGCAGAAACTCGCTCGATTACAGCTTCAGTTCGAGTTCATTTTAATCTTCCAGATCGTTGTTTATCATTAACATTTCCAGTGTCCGTAAATTTTCGATACACCGATTTAATTGTGTTCTTCAAAGGACTGGTTTTTGTTCTGAAATAATTTCTATAATCACGTTGCACTTCTATTGTTGACATTGTCCGTGTGTAGATTTGCAAAATTCTTATTCTTTGTTCTTTGCTGTATGGAGACATGATGAAAATTAAGGGTTTGCAATGAAGCAAAAATCAAATGTCAAGCTGGTTCGTCAATAGGATACCAAGTATCCTATTGTGCTATAAAAAGTTTTTTTTTCGAATAAAACAAGTTTCAGTATCCTAGCATTAATAGTTTTCGGTTTATTAGCAAATCAAAAGGGTCAGTTACTTCTGGAACACCCTGTATAAAAGGGTATTCCTGTTTTTTTTTAATTATTAGAACAGTTTTAGACATTTGAATACCCAGCTACTTGAGCCTCATTAGTGCCCGAATAATTTTAAACTGGTCTATGAGTTTTATTTGTTGTACGCAATGCTCTTAATATACTTTTCATGATATTACTCATTAACAAGCTGTAAAAGGTCGATTAGAATGTTCACACATATGATGGACTTTGCTTTTGCAGTCATATTGGAAGTGTTTGAAGCAAAAACCTAAAGAAATGAGTACTTTTGTATTTCTATCAAGGTTCATCATAATTAACTGAAGCATAACCAGTCTCACGGAGCACCCGAGTGTTTAACTGCTACGAAACTGACCACACTTTACTTTTGAACTCAACACTTCACACAACAGTTCAACTGCACTGCAATGTGTGACTGTAGCGAATAAACGCTCCAGACCATACAACGACCAGGTCGCCTGAGAGGTACTACCTAGAGTACCACAACGACCAAGTCACCTGAGAGGTAATACCTAGAGTGCCATAAGGATCTCACCCGCTTCCTGTTGTTCTCTGGCGTGAGATCAGCCTCATAGTTCCACGAGGCCTCAACGAGCTTTGTACATTCTTTCTGCGACCGCCGCTCTAGGCCTTGCAGAAACTGGCGGGCTTCTTCTTCATCTGTAACAACAACGAATAAGAAATGTTTTAAGAAAAACTTTAATGTAAACAATAACAAACTGAATTTTATGACTGGCTCCACATCACGAATCATCAAAGAGCGTTAATTAACAAACATCCTGCAAGTATCGTCCATTCCATCACATGACACCAGTAAATTAGCAGTCCTAAAAACAAAACAATAAAAGACTCTTGAGGCAAGTGATGATCACTTCACGTTAAGTATACATTCTGTATGAAACTTCTATCAGAATATTAATAGTAGTAGTAATAAAATTTGCTAGCGCTTCAGTGGCACAGACTATATTGCGTCGAAGATCTCGCAGTTCAGAGAACAGTGCATCTGTTACGTCATCTTCACAATAATGTAATATCACCTTTATCGTGATAAAATTTCTAAATGACAAACAGTAGCCACAAATAGAAGTGATTTCAACGGTAATGCAGTAATCTCAACAACGTTAAAAGGCATTCCCCGTTAATTTCAAGCCTTTCATCACTTAGGAAAGAATAGGTAATCGAGCACTCAATCCCTCGCTCTCACAAAAGATAGCCAAATGTCACGTCACGTTCATGAGCGGACAGCAGCAGTGGCCCTGGGGTTTCAGCAGCCCATCCACTTACAGTTGAACGCATTAATCATAAAAAACCTCACGAGGCATTAACGCGGCGCACTCGGCCGTTTTGCAGTTGCGTCACTTACAACGCTTTATTTCGCCAAGTAGCACAACAAAGTATATATAATTTTTTGAACACATAGACGTACAAAATTACAGGCTGACCAAGTCGAGTTCTAGTTCAAATTTCAAAAAGCAGCTACCATTTTCCATAGAACAATTGCAGAGCATCCAGATTAAAAGAAAAACGTTTCGTGTCCGCGAGCATCTTAATCAACATCTCTTCTTCGTCACAGCCACGAAGGTTCGGAAAATTCATTTCGGGCGATAATGTGTCTGGGGCCCTTGTCTAGAATATGTCGGACAGTCGAGACATGACATCGCTCACATCAAGGTTGAGGTTGTTCCATTAGGTGGCCGTGTTAGTCGAGTATGACCAATGCGAAAGCAGTATACCTCCATCCGACAGTCGCGACACCTTGACCAAGTGCATTCGGGTACTGCATGTTTAGTAGTTCTCAATTTATTGTTGATTGTGGTGTTTCACTTCTGCTGTCATAGACGCCTCACAGCTTCCTTAATCAAGGGATAGTAGTCCCGGAAAGATACAATCAGATTCAATGTTTCATCATGGATCCCCGTGACTTGCTTTGCCTCGAGATCAGCTTTTTCATAACCTGATATCCCCCATACCGTCGGGTACCCAGCATAGCTTAACACACTTTTGTTCACGCGCAAGGTGCATCAGCATCAGGATGATTCCACCGACGAGAGGGTACCATCGTAGGCCTGAGTTGCATCTATTACTCTCTTGGTAAAGTTATGATACATGTACTTTTCAATCAGCTGGAGCGCCTCCATGACCCCACACAGCTCCATGGTGAAAATCGAGATCTCAATTATCAGTCTCCTAGCTCATACTTGTTCCCCGGACACAACAGTACAACCCACTGCATCTCCTGTTTTAGAGCCCTCCGCGTAAATCTTAACAGAGTCGTCGTGCTTTTCTAGCACATGCTCCACAAATATCCCTTCCAATACTCGTATGTTGACTGGCATTGACTCCCTTTTGGGCATCCGAACCCCAGCGTAAAAAGTATATATTGGAATAGGTCAGGTTGGGGAGGTGTCACCATATACTAGGAGTACTTTCAAGGGTCTCAGTTAGTGCTGAATAATCTCTTGATGAGGGCAGGCAGTACGGAAGCAGCAGATGCTGCCTGAGAGGTGCATGTTCGCTAATCCATGCAGGAGACAATTGGAACTGGTGCAACAGGGCCAGGTACTGCAGGCTCAGTTGTACACGTCGGAGCCAAAGAGGAGGCTCTCCGCTCTCCAGTTTCTAGAGTAGGTTCAGAAAGCACTAATGCAGAGACCGATTGCAGCATGGTGGACTGGGTCCAACTTCAATTGTGTGATATCATTCGTACATTAAAACTTCTACCGAAGACAAATGCAAGTACTATTTCGCTAAGGGTGGAATATGATTTCTAAATAACTGAAGGAAATCAACAGTGAAAGTTTAGTATGAATGGAGTCACAAATTTCAGTATTTGGGTTGTCACAGCTTACTAAAGTGGTCAAAAAGATGCCGTTCAAGCAGCAGGTCAAGTGAGATGAAAAACTATCAAAGCGAAGACACGTATGCATGAAGTTAGTTGCTAGTTACACCGGTCTCGCACATAAACATATATAAGGAAAAAAGAAAAAGTTTTATTACTAAACTCACACCAGAATTTTGCAACAAATACTACTAACTACGTTGTAGCTTCGACATTTTTAAGACCACTTATTTTCCTGAGATACGTTGACGACGACAGACAGTATGAGCGTATCCCTCCGCGAGGAGGTTATGAATCCTACACATCCCCTAAAAGAGATGTGTGTTTATCGTAGGCAGGACAATCACCACCAACACACCTCCAGGAATAACAAAAGCTTTTTAAAAATATATTCGCCACCATTAAATTCGCATTAAAAATATATTCGCCAACAAACAAAAGAACATTCAAGCAAAAGCAGTTTGGTTTTATACGATCCATAATTTTTAGAATCATTTTTAAAACTGACACCTTTATAATACTCAATTTAAATCCACGATATCGAGTGTCGCGCTACACAAAGTGTACGTATCTCTGAAATGAAAAAGTTATCGACGAGCTTGTTAATTACAAAGCCTGATGGTGTAGGCTAACTTATTAATTACGTACATCCAGTACTGTGTAAAGCAAACGACTACCTTGACCGTGACTGTCAAGTGCGCACACTGGTTTTACTAACTCGTGAGGAATAGAAATAGAGGCCAACAGGTGTGCGAGTTCGGTAACACTTGTGCATCTGCACATCAAGCTGCAACCCAGACGACGCTTAAAATACAATTATTTACTTCAAGCAGCAAAATTTGCTCCCAACAAAGAAAAAATCCTTATTACTGCACATTTTTTCAAACTAGATACAAGATGAACGATATAATATATAAAAGACAACATAGAAAGTAAGCTAACAATGTCATATGCAACACGTTTACTCAAAAATTGAAAACAAACATTTTGTATTCTTCGCATTATTTCACTTAAAAAAAACTTCGATTGCTGAGTACGATTTACGAATGTCCAAATTGTAGCACTGTGGGATGACGGGGGTTCTTTACGTATGGTCCAAGTCATACTTTTCTCAGACCGTCAACATTGTGAGTCGTCATCCATTCAAAATCAAAGTAAAATCCCAGAAATGGAGTCTCTCAAAAATCCATTAGGACTTCGTGTTAAACTCATTTATTATGGTTATTATGGCTAAAGTGAAAATTCATTTTCTCTCCAGTTTTCAGACAACAGTATTTAGATGACAGATGTATGATGGACCTCATGTGTGCGTGTTATATTTGGATGCCTCTTATTTATTGAGGGCTAAGGAAAAATCGATTTTCATTTCAGTTATTGATGCATGGTTGTGCCTAACCATTGAGTTTTGCTTACGACACAACATTTATAACACGAGTATAGATGATTCCAAATGACAATCAGAAACATGAAATGCTTCACTGATGTTTGGAGTCAATAGCACGTTTATATCTGTAAAATGACAGACATTTTAGTCCACTAAGTAAAAAACGTAACTCTCACAGGGTGCGCATTATACAGGGTGCAGCAACACAACTTCTTTTTTCAAAACAAAATGCATTTAAAAAAAGGAAATTATGTTGTCGTACCCTGTAATTGGCGATGAGCAAGGCAAAGACGGACTATTCACAGTTTTTATGTTCAGTTCAGTAATATTAGACTTCGTAAGATCAATTCACACATATGTACCATCAATAATTATCAAATTCATTATGAGTCGTACGGATAGTATAAAAATGAATAACTCAAAACATGAGAATACAAAAACCCTTCCTTCGTTGCAATAAATACATGCACGTCGTTGAAATGTCATTCAGTATGAAATACAAGCGATAAGAAATTGACATAAGGGTCTCAATACTTAATACGATATACATCCAGGACTACTGCATCAAGATGATCATGAAATACCTCAATTTGTTTCTCCCTTTACGCAAGTTGTAAATGCACAATAGAAACTAGACGTACATTTAATCATACACATAGAATATTGAACAACATATACGCACCTGAGAAGCATTTATATTTGAGACATTGTGGACCTTCTTTATGGAAATAAAATGTTAGAATTTTACTTTTGAACCGAAATGCAGCGATATAAACAAGAGGCAAATGTTTCCTCACCACAATCGTATGATGACCACACATATCACACGAACATGGTAATTTATCGCGGGCTTAGCTAGTAGACAATTATCCACGAGGATGAGCTGAGGTCAAATGAAAGGCTTTCATAAGTTTTTGTTAACGTAGCCCATTATAAAAGCTGCACTTTCGCTGGTGCGGACGAACTGACCAAAAATGGTTCCTTATCTGGGTTAGAAAGTGACAGTGGAGAAGCGTGTTGAGTGACCTCGGTCAAGAAGACTTAGTCTGCGTGATGGAGACCGCGTAGTCCAATCCTATTACTGCAAACTTGGTAGCATGTCTTTGTAGGGGCTACTTTGACAAACGAAATTTTCTAGCAGATTTGTCCTGATATTCTGCAAATACATCAAAGTGTGAAGCATATCATGACTAAGAAACAAGAATACCATCCGTTATTACAAATATTGAAAACATGTGTACTTCGAAGATACTGTCTAGTATATTAAACAATATTAACAACACGTTTCCACGCTAACACAGTAAGGTAGATCCCATAAGGAAGGCTACTAAAACATACCAAGCACAAGAAATAACTTGCATCACGCCTGTGCGAGAACATATTTCGTATAAAGAAACATATTTACCGCTACCAAGTACTATAAACAGGACGTGCACGGTCATAGAGTGGACCACGTTAGCGGAGGCCAGTTCACTGAGCTCAATTAGTCACCAACTGTCACAGTGCGAACATTGTCGTAGTCTGTCGCTCGGTTTGAATCGGACATTGTTGTTTCGAGGCACACTGCTGCATTTCTAAGTGGATACTGTTTGTTTACAAAGTTTATAGCTAATTATATGTATTAAAAATGTCAAACAAGTATGGGGTTGTGAACTGTCGGAGTAATTACAATAAGGAGAACAGACGCCGCGTGTTTCGCCTGCTGAAAGAGCAGTCTGAGAGACAGAAGTGGCTTAATGTTCTTCCACCGCGTGAAAACTTTGTTGTTAATCCAGACAAGTTTTTCATTTATGAGATACACTGGGGTGCTGACCCACTTTTGATAAAATTGCGTGGTGGTTCTATGCGACCTAGAATCCCTCCCAGTATCTTCAATGTGCCTGCTTCATGTCTGCCATCTCCAAAACCTGCACCACGCCCGGCGAAAGTGGAAGATCAACAACTGAGGTATTTTCTTCAGAAGGATAAGATTACTTCATTTGATACTTTCAAACCTGAACGTAACATGTAGAAGCAGTACAAGAACTTGATTATATCAAGATCGAAAGAAAGGCTTGTTTGTTTGTTCATGACCGACAACTTCAGTGAGTGCAGCCTGTCTGTGATTGTCGAAAACAAGCCCATTTTGTGTTCCCCACTAACGCTCAGTGCGTTCAAGAACCGCATTAGTGTACCACTGTTCAAGATACTTCATCCCCATAATGGTTTGAGATCGTATACTCAGTTCGACGAAACTGTGCGCTTAGCAATGAACTATGACATGCCGTTTGATAAAACGATCCAAAATGTTGTCACTCTTCATCAACCTCACACATCAGCCTGTGTCGAGACCAAGAAGGAGAAAAAGTTGGTATTTTTGACGTCATTTGGAACTTTTATCACAGAAGCAGTTTTCCATGAATAATTATTGTTTTGCTCTTCAATCATACCCAAAGTGTAATTAAGAAAAGCTCAGAGACTTTTTGTGCTGCCATGCAAACGCAAGCTGCAGTACATCACTTCATCTATTGACAAGGACCAGGTGCTGAGGGAAACATTTGACAAAGTCCAGACACTGCAGCAGAAGAATGCGTTTCTCTTGGTAGATGAAGTACAGATTCGCCTGAATGTAGAAGAATGCAGTCCTTCTTCAGACCTCTAAAGAGGTCTGATAAACGAGGTTGGCTTACTAATCGCTGCAGTTTGGTAGGTTTTTGCTTCTATGTCTGTTTATTTGCGTGAATGTTTGTATGTTTGGTTGTTTGCATTGGAAAAGGTTTAACTATAATCCATTTTGTAAAGTCTACAACTGCAGCAACTCGGCTTTCTATAAAGTGGCCACTAAACTTATACAATAAAACATGTTAAGTCCGGCTAAAATTGATATTTCAAAGTATTACAGTGCTTTAAACGATTTAAAATTCACTGTAAAACCCTATTATCCTTTCTATTGCTTGAAAGAAGTAATTTTTTATCAATTTATCCAATAAAAAATGTTATGTTACTAAGAATGCAATGGCCTCCGCTAGCGTAGTCCACTTTACGGCCGTGCACGTCCTGTTTATAGTAGTCCTTAACCGCTACTTATAAAATACTATTTCCTCACACCTTCAAATTTATTGGAGGCGTAGGAGGTATTACTCTTATTTTCAGGATCTTTCTCTCACCTCAGATAAAGTGATTTTGTGAGTGAAACTCAGGTAAGTCTTGATCTAAGGAGCACATCACGCAGAAAATTTGAGTTCTGGTCAGCATAGAACGTAAGAGAGAGAGAGAGAGCAAGAACAAGTAACGCTTACTCGTCTACCTCTAACAACAACGCTCATACCTCAAGTTTGAGAAAGTTTCAATAGGTACGGAGCTAGGGATACCAATGAGGAGAGCTGATTTCCCGAAGAGAGCTGATGAAGACAGACACTATTAGAATTTTCACCGAGTGGAGTATATGAATCCTACCAATCCCGGGAGAAGAAGGCCGGAATCCTTACAATTTTCCTGCAGGATAATCCGCTCCCCCAATCCCCGTCTTTGGGGCCAAAAGAGGCGTCTAGTTGAGGTCATTTTAGGAGCCGAACTATAATTGCATTCAAGGTGATTCCAGTAAAAAAATTTACCTATCTGAAACTCATAATTCTCACAAACCAATTCAACTTATTGAAATTTTAAGATTTTATGAAATAGCTGCCTATGATCTTCAGTTGCCGGAAGTTTACCATCAAGTTGAACCAAGATTTCTAAACAAATCCGCTTCATTAAATAGATAGCCTTCGTTCATGCTGATCACAACCGCAGCATGAAAATTACACTGAGCATCGAATCTTATTAGGGCGGAGAAGCAATTGACATTCATCACAACGGAAGGTCAAAATGGACTATCCGGGACAAGCGAGTAATTTTTTATGTTTTTCGAAGATAATCAGAATGCAGGGCATTATGAGACATGCAAAGCGCTCGATGGTCAATTGTTATTCAATATAGAAACATGCTCATTAGAAAAGCTTTCTAGAAGTAATTAACAGCTTCAGGCTCGTGAATAAGAAATAGTTCCCGTATATAATGTTCAATCTTGACACGTTTCAAGTCCCACTAATTATAACGAATATCTAGCACTATTGAATCAGTACTCCAGCCGAGGATGGGAACAGCCTTTTAGGTCATGGATCACAGACAAAACTCACAGTGTCTGCTCACACACAGCAGTGTTATGAA
The DNA here is from genome assembly GCA_006783055.1 of Trinorchestia longiramus. Classification (NCBI taxonomy): domain Eukaryota; kingdom Metazoa; phylum Arthropoda; class Malacostraca; order Amphipoda; family Talitridae; genus Trinorchestia; species Trinorchestia longiramus. The sequence goes on from VCRD01001783.1 coordinate 34,994, forward strand.
GACTCAATCATCACAAATATTGATCTATCTTCCTATTATAAGGGCATACTCAAGTCTTGCATATTTTAATGAATGGCATTCAATATTTCTAATTTTTTCGCCCTTCGTATTTAAAGCTCCCCGCCCTTACAGTGGAAGCTTGATTTTCGTAACTTTCAAACCCATCAACGTTAAATGGAAGAGTAAAACATTCAATGGGCTGTGTCTTTATTGACATTGCTTTCCTTTTTTTACAATGCACTCACGGTGCGCACGAACTAGCAATCACGAAGACATGTTGAAGCAATCACCAGGACTTCAGCAACATAAAACAAGCAGCAGTGAGTCAAAGCACCTGCACATAGGGGCGAGCGACTCCTTCAGGCGATGTAGTTACAATTCATGACAACGAGGCTCAAAACATCGCACAGCTTTCAATGGAGGTTCTTTTCTTCATTCTGTAGAGCAAACTCGCGCGTGAGCCCTCAGTTTCTGTCTTAATTTCGGTAGCGTTAGATTGTTACAAAATTCAGGGACTTCGGTGGACAATTGTTGAAGAGGAAAAACGAGAAAACCCTTTCTACTCCTACGCTTTCCTTTCGTACTACTACTACTACGCAGGTTAGTTGGCCCACGAAACTTTCTTGCGCCTGTGCTACACAAACGTATTCTTAAATTAAATAACGTTTGGCTTTACCATTATTTTCTTAGAGTCCGTTCAATTAAGTGAAGAATCACTCTTACGTTATAATGGTGTATGGAACCTCTGGTTACCACATGCTATAATACAACACTAACCATAAATTTTTACCATTTCTATAAAAAGTAAGGAAGAGAATACTAGGGGGAGGCTAGACGAGAGGGAAAATATTCAAGTTTTCGTTTTTGACATTTAATTTCTTAAATTTAATGTTATTTTCTTTAATTCAACTCATTAGTCTTGACTCAGCGTCTATTAACACCTAAATGAAAACGAAATGGGTAATGGGTGGTCAAAGAGTCAGTACATTTTTTATGAGACCCAGTATAGAGCATACATTTTTTTTACCCACCTATAATTCATTTCGCTCATCATCCTTGTTTTCGGCAGTAAAAAGAGAAATTAATGTCCCATGAGCACATAGTATTTTGGTTTACATATAATTTTCACGTTAGTTATTTATCCTTCGTCAATTTATTTAGTTCTCGCAAAACTTACCTAACCCACAGGTAGACGGAAATGCATTCATTATTCAATACCGTTCTTTTTGCTGCAGTCTAATTATAAGATCTTACACATTGTGTCCACTAATTAGACATGAACTACAGTGAAAGGCCAGTACAACTCCATGTTACATAACTTTGACTGGACAAAAATGTGTTTACCCCTTTTGACTGGTCATTTTCTTATATTTTTGGCTCAGCACTAGATCTTCCATCAATAGCTGGAAATACGAGAACATTATCTTTCTTTATTTTATTGACAGAATATCATTGAATTTGTTTCATTGATTCGTCGATTATTTTTATACAGTTTACTCTGAATACGCACACAAAGTATGATTGGATTAGATGGAGTTTGCAAAATGAAACTATACATACCAAGGTCACGTGCGTGACTGCGTGCGTGCGTGCGTGCGTGCGCGACTGCGTGTGGTTAGCACATCCGACACACTAGTTTAAGAAGCAGGAAGAAAATGTTACTGGCATGACAGGTGAAGGCATTGCTTTAAAACTCAGCAGTTTATCACTTCTCGAGTTGTCGAGATCACCGACGCCTCAGAATGTGTGCACAAGCAATGACCGGGTCATAGAATCCTGTAGTGTTTAATTCAATAGGCCCCGGTTTTTTCCCTGCATGAGCTAGGCAGGTGTTTCTATGAAATGTATACTGCTTAGAGAAGTGAAGCTTCTCATCTCCGTAACTCTTGATCACGTCTGATACCTACATATAACAATACTGCTAACCAGCTATAACATTCAGAGGCGTAACGTTAGAGTTGTACTTCAACAGTACCGTTATTCCGTACTACGATCAATTTCGGTAGACGTATCTTGAAAAACTACTTTTATCCTTAATTCGATCGTGCAAACAAACTAACACCACTAAAGTATTAAAAACTAATACACTTTTTAGAACCTGGTATTTTCTGGTCAAATTTGTCCATCTAAAGAGCTACGTTAACCTTAAGTACTATTTTACCGTGAATTTCGAATGCGCACGTCGTATTTAGAGTTCTCTGGCCTATCTCGCACATTTAGCAGTAAACACATTTCCTGCGAAGTGACCCGCCGGTGGGTCACTAAGGTTAAGTTCTGTAATTTTTTCAGAGCTTTCTAGTGACCGTGTGCACAAAGTAAAGATTTGCACCGGCTAGGGCGCTAGGCAATCGCAGAAAACGTGTTAAAAAAAAGAATTTCTAAACAAGGTTTCAACTTTTAAATGAATTACCTATCCTTACATTACTTTATGGTCTCAAACCCAAAAACCACACAACTTCTACTTGTATTAAGACACAAAACTTGCATAGAAAACTAAATACATCCTATTAGGCAATTTTTTCATTCAATTATATCATCATCTTACCCCATGATGACTACTCAATTGATGACAAAAAATTACTAGTCCACAGGTACGCTCTCTCAGTAAGAATTAAATTGAGGCTTTTGGCAACTCTCCTGTTGATGAGGCGAACTGATATCCCGGTGCAGTTTTTACAAGTGTCGTCCATATCAAGGGAGATGTGTTCTATAATATAAGGCGCTGCGTGTCACATGGAGGCAGATGTGTTCTAAAATATAAGGCGCTGCGTGTCACATGGAGGCAGATGTGTTCTAAAATATAAAGCGTTGCGTGTCACGTGGAGGCAGATGTGTTCTAAAATATAAAGCGCTGCGTGTCACATGGAGGCAGATGTGTTCTATAATATAAGGCGCTGCGTGTCACA
>VCRD01001783.1:46307-64419 GCA_006783055.1 Trinorchestia longiramus
CCAACTGTTTCAATTGCTGGTGGGTTGCTGAGTGGCATGGCCGAGAACATGAGTATTCTGAGTATTCTGAAGACTACACTCACCCTATTTGCTGTCAACCCCTCAAATTTGCTGTCAACCGCTCAGAGAAAGACTAGCAGAAGAATGCAGTCCTTCAGACCTCTGTCAAGATGGCCCGGTTGGCTGACTAATCGCTGCAGTTTGGTAGGTTTTTGCTTCTATGTCTGTTTGTTTATATGCGTAAATGTTTGTATGTTTGGTAGTTTGCATTGGAAAAGGTTTAACTATAATCAATTTATAAAGTTTAAAACTGCAGCAACTTGGCTTTCTATAAAGTGGCCACTAAGCTCATACATTAATACATGTTAAGTCCGGTTAAAATTGGTATTTCAAAGCATTACAGTGATTTAAACCATTTAAAATTCACTGTAAAACCTTATTATCCCTTCTATTGCTTGAAATAATTAATTTTTGATCAATTTGTCCGTTAGAAAATGTTATGTTACCAAGAATGCAATGGCCTCCGCTCCCGTAGTCAGCTACATGGCGATGCACGTCCTGGTTATAGTAGTCCTTGATTCTTTCTTAACTGCCCTTTTCCTGAATTCCTTTCTTCATTTGTTTTCCTCGTGAAATTTTATCTACCTTAGTAATTTTTTGACCGACTAAAGGCAGAAATAAGCTTGGGTAAGTAAGTGGTTACTACCTACGTTGTCTACTCGTTAAACGTATTCTGGTTGCCTACTCACCCAATTGTAAGGGTATGCTCAAAATCGTAACGCCCGTACTTCTTGCTTCTTGTTCGTAAGTATGATAGTAATTGATGTACATAAACAGAATCCGGTCCTCCAACCAATTGTGCTTCTGGATTGGAGCCTGCAGGTAATGCTATGGCAGCTATCACTAGGCCGTGCAAGGGTGTCACAATTACTATCTTGTCATGTGATAACATAGTATGAGTTTCCTTTTTGAACTTTTTATAGTATTCTGTTCAGTTTCATTTAGGCATCATCGAACCTCACGAAACAGAGTGAAGTCAACAAATCGTCTCGCTGGCTGACCCATCTTGATAATAGAATTATTGCATCCGAGAACCTAAACTCGGCTCACCAGTAAATTCCCCTACACCAGAAGTGGAACGTATCTTTCAAAATCTGTTTTATTTTGTTCATTAACTTAAGGCGTTAAGCTCACCAAGGGTTTTTGTAAAATTTATTATCCAATATTTTTTGTAACCAACTTTGTATGTATTAAATAGAATTATAAACTTTCAAGACTGTCGTTTACCTATCATGGGATAAGCAGTGGTGATCCTTATAAACAACGGCACCGGGGGTTGTTACTTTGCGTTCGATATCCAGATCGTTAAGCAAACAATAAATACAAGAGGTAAGGCCCTCACAATCATCTTCAGTGGTGTTCGTTGTGTTGCTACACTCGGTTTTGTGGTATGGTTCTGATTCTTCTCACTGCTGTTCTGGTATCCGTGTGGTAACCCGCCAACTCTGTGGTTTGAATGTGTACTTTCTTCGCAAATTAAATCAAAAATATACTGTATACAAAAATAGTGTCATCACTACATTGATACATCGCAGAGTACAGTATCAATTCACAGTACATGTGATCGGTTATTCAATTCCTAACACTAATATCCTAAGCTTAGTGATGACACTATTATGAAATCATTCCAGGATCAAATGATTACAGTTGATACAGCTCTACGAAGTGGTATCAAAATATTTGCCTGTTGGCCGAGTCTTGTGGTTTGACGTTGTTCCACATTTGTAATACACAAGTATCAAGCTTTACTTTCTAGTAGAAATTAGCAATCACAATTAAACAGATCTGCTTAGCTTCTTGCACACCCCGTTCGAACTTCAATAAAAGCAAATCTAATAGATACCAAATTGATAGTCTCGGCAAGTTCCCATCTAGTAAATGAACTGAAATCCAAAATGCGACATAAAGTATAGAATAGAATAAAGCAATAGAAACGAGTCTTTTCGCCTATTTTTGAGTTGATACCCAAGTCCCATACCGTCTAAAGTAAGGGCATCAATCATGCACGTACATCTTAATCCCGTAAATCAATCAAGTCACGTACACGCACTTCACTCACCCACAGGCATTTCAGTCGTGCGCATTTATCTCAATCATACATTGGCCCTGGCAGTTAGGGACATGGAATCAGTACGCTGTAATACTTGGGGGTTCGTAGTCCAATATTTGTCGAGACGATTTTTGGATGTATTCACAGTGCCAGCAGAAACGATGTTTCTGGGGAGCTGGTTCCAAGTCGCGGCAATTTTAACGGGAAATAAGTTCACAGCTTGGGATGTCTTTAAGTTTCTCAGTAATAGTTTTTGGCCGTTATTTCTAGTTCGCATGTTACTGTCTCTTTCGAAAAGCCCTTCCAGGGTAACATCGTTAAGGCCGTTGAGATACTTGAAGGTCTCAATAAGTTGTCCTTGCAGTCTTCTTTGTTCTAGGGTGGTAAGTTCCAGGTGTTGAAGTCGTCTTTCGTAGCTGAAATTGTGAAATTCTAGAATCATTTTCGTTGCTTTATGAGGGCTTTCTTAAATTTTAATCTCTTCGTAAGGTAGGAGACCAGAATTGCACTGCATATTCCAAACGTGGCCGGACTAGAGCTTTATGGAGCGGTAATACTGTTTTTTGACTCTAATTCAAAGTTTCGTGCAATGAAACCAAGAATCCTGCTGGTATTTCTGACTTTTTTCAACTTGTCATGTTTTTCATTTTAAGAGACAATGACGCCTAGATCTTTTTGTTGCTGGACTGCTTCAATGGGTATGTCATTTGTGTGTTGGAAATGCCAGTTATTTGCACAAACGTGCATAACTGAACGTTGATCAATGTTGAAGCTCATTTGCCAGGTCGTATCTGATTGGATAGATACTCTGTCCCTATCGGTGAATGCTTTGTCACAGTTTCGCGTCATCGGCGAATATGTTGATTTTACTGATGATTTCGACATAAAGGTCGTTGATATAGATGATAAAGAGAAGCGGGCTTAAAACATTTCCTTGAGGGACTCCTGATGTTACATTGTTGAATCACTAGCTTGATCATGAATCATCACTCGTTGAGTGCGACTAGTGAGCCAGTTTCGGATCCATCGGCAGTAGTTTCCTATTAGTCCATGCGCTTTCACTTTGGCCAGGAGTCTTTCGTGGGAAACCTTGTCGAAGGCTTTTGGAAAGTCTGGGTGTATGTCTACGGTTTTTGTATGGTCGTATTTGTGGTTGACTTCTCCAAAAAAGTTAAGGAGGTTTGTGAGGCAGCTACGTTTTACCCTGAATCCGTGATGGGTGTAACAAGATTTTGATCATTAAGGTGCTTCGTTATACGGACTTTGAGTAGTCTATTGTTTCACTTATGACAGATGTTAAACTGATTGGACGACAGTAATTAGGGGTTTGTTTGTTCTTGTTGAAGCAAGGAGTGACAATGTTTGCCAAGGGTTCGCTAATTACTTCGGCGGTTTCTTAAGTATCCGGAGAGCAAGGCCGTCGCATCCGGTTGACTTACATATATGGGTTTAGAATGCTGACCTGTTTTTCTACCTCTTCTACTAAATTTAAACACGCCATCTGTCAGGATTACTAGAGAATTTAAAGCATGGGGTTGCGGGATTTCAGTCAAGTCTTCGCGAGTGAACACTGACGTAAAGTGTGTATTAAGAATTCTGGCTTTGGTTTTGTTATCCGTTTGAGTTGAGCCCTCGGGATCGATCAGTGGTCCAACAGTGTCTCTTTTGAGTCGCCTGTCGTTTACCTATTTGTAGAAGCTCTTCGTATTAGTTTTGACTTGTGCTGCAACCGCAATTTCTCTATTTCACTTTGTAGATTTTATCGTTCGCTTAACAGCCCTGCGGGTGCGAATATGTTCTTGACGATGGGGTTCTGTTTGGTATCGTGTGTCTTCTGTATGACTGTTGTCTGGCAATAACGAGGAGTTTAATTTCTTGTGAAAACCAAGGAGGGTTATTGATTGGCCTTATTCGCTTCGTTTGAATATGGTCCCCCGTGGCAATTGCAATTGTTTCCTTGCTGTCATCCAGTATTACTCGGCGTTTTTGTTGCTCATGAGTACTTCGTAATTAATGCTGCCAAGCTCTTCTTTCGTTAGTTCGAAGTTTGCCCCTTTGTAGTCGAGGACTTGATTTTGTAGAGTTCTTGTGTTAGGGTCGTGTATTTCGAGCGTGTTTACTTTCTGATGATCAACGATCTTGCCCGTAACTTCTAATCAATTTATGCTGAGGTCAGAGGTCGTCATGACGAGGTCAAGAATATTCTTTCGTATAGTCGTTTCGTTGACATGCTACCGTACGGAATTTGTACTCATCAGATCACTAAGTTTAGAACCGGGCGTTTGACTTTGACGTGTAGTCCAGTTTATGCGGGGCAAACTGAAGTCTCCCATGATTAGTGTTTCGTGAGGAGCACTAATGATATTAGCAATGTAATCATAGAATTCGTAATTTTCAATTGCTATGCAGGTTTGGGTCCTGTACTCGAGTACAATTTTAAGTTTTTCTTGAATGCGGTTGGATGGTGAGATGTAGTACTTGTGTTTTTTTTTGTTGCTCGCAGTTTTTCTTTGAGAGCCACTACCTCTGTTGCTGTATGACGGTTTGTCGACATTAGGTAAAACGACCTCTTTTAATAAAGTACTCATCAGTCATACTCCTTGATTTACATTCATTGTATCAACTTTTTAATATAGGGACAAATTTCTACAATATTAGATAAAATTAGACTGTGGGCAGAATTAGGTCTGCTAAAATTGCTTGATTAAATAAAAAATAAATCTTTTTCTCTTCCAATTCCAAAATTATGTTGTCCTGGGAAAAAAATTCAGTACTGTAAAATCAGGCACAAATTGTTCGGTGGTGACTCGTTTTGCGCTATTTTTTATTAACCAACAATGGTAGGTGTGTTTTCAGCACTAACCCTTTGGCAAAATCTAAGCAGACTTACGAGTAGTATTCGGTACTAATAATTTATTGAACTGTTCTTGTATAGTACAGTGAATGCCATCCATTGACATTGTGGTTTCGTTATCTCATACACTGACATGGTGATCTCATAGATTAACATTGTGGTCTCATCTCATACATACTTATACACCGACATTGCAGTCTCGTACACAGACATTATGGTCTCGTAACCCCTAAAATACTATGAGTGTTCAATACGTTAAAGGTGCGTAACAAACATGAAAAACATTCATTAGCCGTGATGAAAGTTGACGTAACTCTATAGGACCAGTAGTCTGTAGGTCACCTTTTCTAGTTTATCCAACAATTGTTTCAACAGTGGCAGCTTCAAGAATTTATTCATTACAGTACATTTTTTCATCTTGTTTGTATTATCATATTATTCACTGAAGTCCTTTTCACTGATTTCCTTGTTCCCTCGTGATCTTGATCATTCCTTCAATATTGGATTTCATGAACACTTCGTTAACACTGCATTAAGTCACCCACCTACTCCGCTCTCATGGTAGTTCCATTTTGTCACATCAGTGATCCGTAGCAGTTACGAGTTCTCCGGGATATCATCAGTTCAAAATTAGCAGTCGTCGAAATGACGCAAGCTCCTTTGGCGTTTAGAATAAACAAGTATCTTTCTCAACTATTATTCACAGTGGACATCGTATAACTAAGTAGTGACCGTCGACTTGAAGATACTTAATGAACTACATCCTGCTTAGCAGCAACATATAGCCATACTCTAGATTAAATTCTACGCCCAATCATGGTTGGACTAGGAATACCTTAAGGGACACGAAAAATGCTGATGACTTAACGTTTACTACAGACATGCCGCGCAATGCAGCAACATTGTCGACACATACTCAACATACAATTCAAGATCGCTGTACGAAATTATTTGATTGCTTTCAAACCGCTAAGTGGTTCGCAGTCAAACTCAGGACGAAAAAATATACACTAATGAAAAATTTCCAGAATTAAATATCTAAGAATAAAATCTAGACGTCTGAAATACATCTTAAGCACGAAGTCATCTGTACAACGTACAAAGAACAACAAATTAAAGATTTCTCAGCGGACTCGAGTACAAAGAATAGTACGTGAACATCGAGCATTTGTACATGAACGGGCACCACCAATGAGACTTTGTTCACATGTGAGCCTCAACTTATTTTTCAGGAACTAGATTGGTCTTTTAAACGCGTAATATGAGACCAATGCACGAATTATGGAATATTTTAGCTAAAGAGTGAGCCTGAAAATAAGCCATCTGGCGACGGTTTCAGGGAAAAACTCCAGACAAATGTAAAATATCGCCACGACGATGCTCAGTGAACAGTTTTCTTTCAGGTTTTGAACAAAGGACAACACATTTGCACTCGAAATGACAAAATTTCGCGGGTCTTTTATTATAATTATTATTCGAAATCCAAATAGGGGCATTTGTTCAAGAACTATCTTAAGCACTTGTTCAGCAATCGTATTAATACGTTGCGCTTGCGTTGGTGTTGCGAGCACAAAGTCAAAAATTTACTAAGCAGGCAACAGCAACAGCCTGACGAATTCGGGAAGGACAAGAAACCTTGAGACTTACAGAAACATGTGTAAACATCGCAATGAGCGTTTTTTGAACAGCAACTCCAGCAACTGGTGCAGACATCTATCGAGTTTCTAATAAGGCCGAGAGCGAGGTCCTCGGTCACTGAAAAAATAATTCATGCAATTACAAGGAATTCTACATCCATCCATAACATGACTTGATAAAGTCACCTAAGCGGCTTAAAGGAAATTATTGTCACGATCACACAGTAATTTTTCGTGAATACTTTAGGAGTTTCACCTATTTGGAGAACTGTGAAAAAAAATAATTTACACTATGAACTTCAGATGAGCTTACGAAGAAGTCAATAATGGACGTACCACTGTATTCCGTAGTGCAAACACGACCAACATCGTATACGTGAAGACCGAAAATAGCAATATACATACTAACTTCAAGTGACACTTAAGAGATGCTATCGACGGTAACCGTGTTTACTCCAAATTTTAGATATCCAAGCCAATACCCTTGCAAGTTTTGAATGAACGTCAAATTTAAAAATCACTCAAAAATGTGATTTCACCGTTCAACACGGCATTCTCCCACGTAACAAGGTACAATTTTTAAACTTGATAATGATGTTGGCACGCTTCGGTACTCTCGAGAAAAAAATTCGTTCTTTCCGTTTATTATGTGGGTCCCTCTAAAGCAGAGGTCCCAACCTAGGGCACATGTACCCCTAGGGTTACATTTGCTTATCTAAACGGGTACATTTAATGTTAGCAATAGAAAGGAAAAATGTTCATATGTTATATATTTATAAATATTTAGGCATATATATCAGAAAATATTTTTTTCAAGTATCTTAAAGTTCAATGGGACATGCTCGTCTGTCGCAATACTGAAGAGGTACAAGGTCAGAGAAAGGTTGGGAACCCTTCCTCTAAAGGTTTGACTCTCGCACGCTGGATGCTGACAAAAAAAATTCGAAAGGAGACTTTGAAAAATCCCAGTAGAATATTAAGCGTTCATCAAGTCTGCTTCGTTGCAGACTTGCCCAGACCTCTGAAACAGCATTGACAGCCTTAAAGAATCAACTAAGAGATAAAGGGGATATCTCACCCTCTCATAGGGCCGCCGCCTTCTCTGTCTCTGTCGCCTCCAAAGCCGCCGCCTCCGCCACGCCCGCCTCTGAATCCGCCTCCGCCACCACGACCGCCACGGAAGTCACCTCCGCGACCGCCACGGAAGCCGCCTCCGCCACCGCGATATCCACCGTCTGCACAGATAAACATCCGATGCAAATTTAATTAAAAATTAAATTTTACAGAAGCTTAAAATTTAGTAAAATTTTACAGGATCTTTCATTGCTTCGAATTATGTTGTGTATCTGAAATCAATTCTAGAATAACACTCGCCTAAAATATGAAACATTTTTTGAGACGCTACAATAAAGCCGAGACTGGGCCGGAAGATTTTTAGTGGTACAAATCCTTGCAATAGCAAATAATTACATCAACCGATATCGGCCAAAACGGATAAAAACTAGGTATACGTCTTTCTAGCATGGCAAGACAAATTTATTTTTATTAAATTTAAGATTCTTTTACTTGATACCACAGGATATGTGAATCATTTGAACCACAACTTAATACAAGTCTGAGTGGTGAAAGATTTTAATAACGCTACAACTGAAGTCATATTTTGTCATTTAGTGCACCTAAATCACTTTCATACGATTGTTTTGTATTAACCGTTTACACGTTTAGTTCTTTCCCATGCTGACTCGAAAATGATAGGCTTAATACACGAGTTTGATGATCAGAACACAAGTAGAGCACGCTTTCACTTACCTGTTCCTAACGGGACTCGGCCATATTCTTACGGTGAGGAATTATGGAATTATGTCTCAGCTAACCACACACGACGATAACTGAAGTGTCAACTCTGGTGCAGCTAAATACCAGTGCTCTTCAAATCGGAATATGTTTACAAACATGTTCAGATGTAATAAGTGACACAAAAATTGATCTACATAAAAAATTATACACCCCGATATGCTATTTATTCCGTCAATTACAAAATGTGCCAACAAATTTCAACGAGAACACCAACATTTAATATAATTATACCTTTCGTGCTCTTTTAGTCTTACGAGTAAGATTTTTTTTGGAGAAAATATGTCTTTAAAATGGAAAATTTTACCTTCACATTAACAGAGAGGATCAATTCCAAATAAGTCTGTTAATAAGCAGCAGCGTGCAACACTGAGATGGAAGACTCACCTCCATTCTCACCGTCACCACCGGCTCCCTCAGGCTTGGGTGCATTGCAGCGGTTGCAGTTACTGCGCCACGCAAAGTTGTTATTGCCACACGTTGGTGAGGAGCACTTCCAGTCCCCGGCACGCCCAGTGAAGCCTCCACCTGAAATGTGTTGTCTCAATCTTTGCCGCCGATGTGCAACTTACAAGTTAAGTGCAAGGTGGATTTTGATATGCATGCTATAATGAAATAATTAATTAGCCTTCATTAATTATTTCAATCGTTGGATAAATGGTTACACTTTAGTTGAAAGATTACTTCCCAAACAACCGTAAGAAGACAGGAAAACTAGCGACTGCACTCACACGAGAGGCCGACAGAACACGTCTGCTACCTCCACAATGAAAGAGTGGAAATGCAAGACTCGCCTGAACCTACAATCAGGACAAAGCACGTCCTGCTACCGTGAAGAATGTAGGCAGCTTCAAGCAATACAAATAGTGCTACCTCTACATGCAAAGAATGCAATATTACTATCACGAGTGCTCAAGTCTCCAGCATGCCTTGAGACAACCCACTTTACAGCGCGCCTCAATTCGTTCCAGACTTTCCCGTAAATGGCTAAAATGGAGCTAAAATACGTAAGTGCGAAGTAATATGCACACTATTATTCAAAATATAGAACAGATGCTCAAAAACTGTTACTTGTATGCAGAAAGTCAATGGCAAAAATGACAGCTACGTACAGCAGGTAACCTATCGGTCAAGTGTTTCACATCATCCATCTTCACATGAACAACATTACTAAACGTAAGAAAATTACCGTGAGAGAAATATCACACTCATTCAAAGTACAAAAAGACTTGAGCGTGTATTAGCAACTGGAAGACGTACAGTTTGTTTTTGCTAGTACATACCTCCCCGCTCGCCACCTCCGAAGTCGCGTCCTCCTCGGCCACCTCCCCGTCTGTCAAAGCTGCCTCCGTCTCTGTCATCGTCACGGAAACGATCTCGTCCACGACCACGTCCACCACGATCACCGAAGCCACGACCGCTGCGCTCAAACTCGCTCTTTGGACGCTCCGCTATTGACACCTGTGAACAAGTTTCAACTTCAGCTTCCTTATGGTCTTTCTAGCACTGACATTACTACGCCTTACACACCATCAACTGAGTAGCTATTCAGTATTAATTGTATCGTTATAAAAGCGACTTTCATAACTGTTGTATATAAAATATCGTTATTGGATAAAAATGAAAAAAAAATTCGTTACCTTAAAATATCTAACGATAGCAAATATCCACGAACACGTTCAGAAGATCATTAGGAAAGTGATGCAGTTTCAGTAGTGTGACGGGTTTCACAATGACCCAGCATTTGTCAAAACGTCGTTCACTTCGACTCTGAACAAAAATCGTTCCACTCTGCAACTTGACCTTATGTACATACTCGGTCACGTAAGCATACACAGTTGGTCAGTTTGAGCTGCGCAAATCAACTTCTGACCTGGAGATCGTAACTCGCGTTAACGTCGTGTTCACAATTGGCAAAGTTAATTTTGCTAGGTGTAAACACGACGGTAGGTAGCAGTACCGAGTTACTGTCATTGCACAGAAGGATACTCACCTTAACAGCTCTGCCCATAAATTCCTTATTATGGAACCACTCGATGGCAGACTTGGCGGTGAAGGTGTCGTCGTAGGTGACGGTGCACTCTCCCTTGGAGCGGCCGGACGCCTTGTCGCGGTACATCCAGATTTTCGGACGTTGTGTCTTGCGGTCAGTCTGCGCCACACAATGTCCATTAGTGAATGTCAATTGAGGTGTCGAATGCAACAAACCATCAATAAGCATCAGGTAGTGAAAACTTTAAATATTCATCGAACTGAAGGTAGAAATCACTCAGCAATGCAGAAGCAGGTTAGAAAGAAGTACAAGTTAATGTGGTAGTAGTGATAATGTATGGTAATGTGTAAGGATGTGTGAAGATGAATGGGTACGTGGGAAACGTAAGCAGCTGGGCCACAGGGCCATTAAAACCTAACCGTCGCGCTCGCAAAAACACAGCACGCTATCATGCAGTGTAAACAGTTCTGAACTCCGAGACAGTTGTAATATGTATACAACCGCCTCGAAACCGTGGGAAGCATCGGATAGGAAGTCAACGATCAAATGAACACAGTACACTTTTAAAGCAAGAACCAAATACAACAGGAAAAGCCAGGAACACAGTACACTTTTAAAGCAAGAACCAAATACAACAGGAAAAGCCAGGACGCGCGTTGCTAGAAAACACCAAAGGATTATAAAAGCAGCAGTCAGGAAATAAAGGAAGTTCAAGAGTGAGACGTTGATCGGGTGAGCAACGATGCGAGAAGCGGCGACGATTCAACAGGGGGTATCTGTGAGCTAAGGGCAGGCGACAGACTTCAAGGAAGCAAAACACGGAATATCACTCGGAAGGAGGTAAGAATGGTTCTGGAATAGGAAACAAATAATATGCCAACAAACAGCATAAACGTACTAGGGCACCTCTATCAAGGCATGCACTCGGGGAGGAATTTCCCCTCATTTAAAGGAGGGAACTACCAGAACTGCTAGAACCGCTAGAACGACTACCGCTACGTCTTCTACTACTATTTCTACTACCACTACTTCGACTACTAATTCTTGGAGTAACTGGATCCTTAAAAATTTCATATAAACTTGGAAAAGTTTCGCCAATAATTAACTCGGAGAGGATCGGGGGTTTCAGCGTCAAGTTGGAATTGACGTTTACGTAATTACTTTAAAATATTGACTACAGGAACCAAATGGAAATATTTAATACACCCTTAAACCAGTACCCCTTTAACCTAGTGGAGGTTGGAACCAGAGGGAAAAGCATATATATGTAGTGTAAACAACAGGATGTACCGGCGCCACGCGTTAGGGCTCGATCGCGTGTGTGTTTCGTATGTACGGACAATGAACTGCAGTGCAATTCTTAGCATCATTGGTTGAGAGTGAATTGAATAATTTTGTCAGTGAAATTGGTTAATGGGACCGCAGTGATTGTTAATTCATGTGAGTACATTTGGTTAAGCATTAAGAATGAGATTAAGTGATAGGATTAGAGTGATCTTCAGTGAGTTTGACATGTTCGTGTGTATTTTATTTAGGATGTGTTACTAGATGGAACAGTGTGTCAATTCCGCAACTCCTCGGTGTTGTATGATCTAAATAATTGAGTGGAATTGGGTGATTTGAGGAGATAGATCACATTGATTTCATTACATATTTACGTGTTTTTCAAGTAAATATTGTTAAGCTAATTAATTGTGTTGATTCCCTTCTTGTATTAGCCTCATTAATGTATAATACATCATTCATGTCACGGGGTTTGGATTCCTCCAATTTGGGACGGCTCTCTCGTTATGAATAATTGATTACATTCTAATTAACGTGAAATGTGTATGTAATACATTCACCTTGTAAAAAATTCAATTAGTGTTCGTAATTATTATACATTTATGCTGTACACTTGTAGACAGAGAGCAAGTACCGCCACATTAAGAAAGCACTTTAATAAATTGATACGCCTTCAGAACTAATGATCAATTTTCTGAATACCCATGTAACAACTGACCTCACAAAATATAATTTCATTTCTGACTTATAACTGTTTTAACGAGGCATATCATTAACGAAGGATTTGGAAAACATCACATCGACTTTTCAAGCACTGACCTATAGTCAAAGAGAAATTTTAATTATTATCTAGTTCAATACAAAATATTAATTGGAGAAACGTAACCTTAATTTTAGGTACAATTTAAGGTTAAAGAATAAACATTTCAGTTATGCTTGAGTTAAACATTTAAAGTTAAACATTTGAGTTAAACATTTGAGTTATGCCATCTCTTAAAGCACTATAATTTATGGAAGTGCAGAAAATTAAAGTAAAGATGAAAAACAAATTTTCTAACTTCAATTTTCCAGAACTCATTTTAACTTCATTACTAAAACAGACTCAATTAGCTGTTGATATTGAACACGACTCGAAGTTGACACCAAATCTCACCTTGATTACTCCGATAGATCCAAAATGCGTCTTGACATCGTCCTCAGTGGCATTATCTGGCATTCCTGACACGAAGATGGTGTCCTCCTGCAGAACTTTGTCTCCGCCGTCCAGCCCACTGTCACGCCCACCGAACCCGCCACCATCACGGCCGCCGTAGTCCCCACCACCTCCCCGACTTCCGCCATACCCACCACCTCCTCCTCCTCCATCGCGTCCCCCACCATATCCACCATCACGGTTACCACCATAGCCACCGTCTCTTCCACCACGACCACCATATCCACCGCCACCGTCTCTTCCACCACCATAACTACTACCCCCGCCGCCCCCATATCCACCACCATAGCTGTCACCGCTGCCCCTGTCTGTAGAATGAAGAGAATTGTTAGCAGTGATTCATAAGGACCTCAGCAATACAAGCTTACTTCTTAAAAGTTAAGATTAGATAATGAAGAAACAGCCTTTGAAGACAAGCAACAATTCTGCAAGAAACGGTGAACGAAGAAAATCTTCATATGAGCGAATAACTTCCTGATGATCACAAGCGCACTCCAACACACCAGATGTGAACAATTCATTACATCAGCTTTTACTTGACCATCGTTTACTTTGGGAAGACCACGCTCAATTAAAAGTACAAACGCTTAACTCGCTGCTCTTACAAATCGACTCCTGACCCTCAAAAAACTAGATGTTAATTCTCTGGTACGTACTCGTATATGCAACTGCACACGAGTTTAACATACTTCGATTTTTCGAACTTTACACGTGCGTGAAACATTTCTTGTTCTAGGTTTTCACAGCGAACCTCGCAAATATAGTAAACAATTTTCAAAACTCGAGAGGTAAACAATTTTCTTGTTGAAAATTCATGTTTATCAATTAAGTAACACATAAGCGAACGTGAGAGTAATTTTCAGATGTACCCGATGGCTACACTTGAGAAAAACCTTTCGACAAGAACTTTTTGGTCGCCGCCGGCTAACGACAGCCTAGTAAATACAAGAAACATAGTTTCTCCGCCTTATTTTTACGTGCTGTCACGATGACATAGGCACGATTTCGCACAGGAACTGTTTTTCTTAAAAATACAAATAAACGATCAGTTATTCTCTTCCATGAGAGAAAAAATTTTCAAAGCGGAATTCCGTAGTGCATTAGGGATGGGCCGTATATTTTATTGTAACCAGTTCTCGAAAATATCGGTCAAATTATGGTGCCGGGTAAATCTCTGGTGTCTACACTAGCAACCATGGAGTGTCAATAAAACATCAGGTGTAAGTCAGCGGCGGTGAATTGGCCGGGATCGATCGGCCAGCAACAGTACCACCCCATACAAGTTACTAGAATTTTCTAATACAATGGACGCCTTACTCAAATCGGTGCCTCGTAACTGAAAGCATCTAACCCCCAAAATTTAAATTATAATTTTTACTAGCGGTGACAAAGAAACAATCTGATCCATCCTTAGATATAATCAAGCTACTTCGAATCATTTTAGACCAGTACGCATACTCATGATACTAACATCGAAATTACCTTGTCCAATATATAAGACGAGATAAAGCGTTGAGAAAGGGAAAAAATAAGGCACCATTACTACCGAATCCACTGCTCGTGATCCCCAAAACTACGAGCTACCGTTGATTCTACAATGAATTGCCAGTGATACCTCACAGCGTAGTCCATTTCCAAGTGCAGTGACTAGTAAACAACAGAGCTATCATACATAGTACTTCCAATTATTTGGCTGCAATTGTGGTGCACTATGAAGTAATACAAGCAAGTTATTAATTAACATTTGCTACAGAAAGAAACCATGCACGAATTTATTTTAATTTCATCTTTTTAGCAGTGGTACTGCAGAAACTTCACACTAACACTCATGGACCAGGAACTCGGTGTTATTAATAAAAGACTAGTAACTCTGTGTTACTGCCCATAAAGCAAGCGAGTGGTCCGAGTGAAGTCCTCACTTAGTTCCTAAGCAAAATTGGGCATGATCACCACAGCAGGGTCACCACAGCAATACTTCAGTACCATACCTCCCAAAATTGTGAATAAATACTTAGAACATATCTTGTAGATGTAATTAGAAGAGATGAATTACCATTGCTATTCATTGTTAGAGTTTGCTTTCTGACTCGACGATCGTTTATCATTCGAGATACAATTCGCTTCATTACCAGAGACCAAGTCACGATGTTACCGCACAATACTCTGTGCAGCCCCATCAGAGCCATCGTCAACATGTCTATTAAATGAAACTTGCATTCTTTCACCAGGCTCGCTGACATGAATGCAAGACTCGAACCGCTTAGTCGCAATATTTCAACTCGTATAAATTACGAAGTACTTTGCATAACTCAAGTTTTTTTTCAGTATATATGAGTAGATGAGAGGGACACCGCATTTTTCACAACTCAATCGGAATTTAAAATTATTACGGAGACCCTGAGAAACCATTCAAGAATGACGTCTCGCAGCTGAAGAATGTATTTTACCATCATTGCACTCTTAGCTATGACCTTTAAAACCGTAAAACAATACATAGTATCATTACGTTCAAGGTTAAACCACTTCTCTCGCTGAATGGAGATCCGCACAATAATACCAGGCCCAAATCGACTTCAAGTGACACCACAAGGGCGTAAATTCTGTGTTTAGGTAGCACAGTCGTCACACCAGGCAAAAGAAGCAGCGCAAGAATCTCGAAGAAACGAAATAGTAAGCATAACCATTATTTTTCAATTATGTGTCTTAATAGCAACATCCGTGTGAAGCATATTGGAACAGTGGCAGCATTGAGAATTTCAACGAACTAATAGATGAAAGCTAAATTACACATTAAGGTATGGAAGACACACGTGCTCGAGATTGGTTGCACAGGACGGTTTTCATCAGTGAGAAAGGAAAATGAGGCCCAAATAACTACAATGCTACACCCACATCAGTCTCCTGCAACCAGTGTAGCTGAGAGTGCAGTGGCGAGCAGCCAGGGTTAACTCAGAGGAGGCCTCACTCAAGGTACACTCACGAGAACACACCATCCCGTAGGAGCTCAAAAATCCTACATATACCTCCAAGTCCCTAAAACATGCTCATAAAAATAGAACAAAAAGTAGCCCAGTTCATACATACATTAATAAATAAATGAAAACATTACTATGATACATTTTCAAACACAAAATTGTTTGCACAAACATCTCACAAGTGAAAACTATCACAAGAGCTGTGGTATGAGATAAGCGTGACAGTAACCAAGAGGATTTAAAATGCTATAAAACATAGTTTTTAAATAAACCAAATTGAAACTAGTTTGGAATTTATGTGAACACTGAGCAAGAACTAGAATCATTCCCTGAAATGAGTTACTACTACACCAGTCCAGTACTAAAGATGATAATCATTAAACTAAGAGTCGCCCTCGAGGAGCGACTCTCAACATCACCTCCACTTCCACAACGATGTTACAATAGCATCGAACTTATCTGGACGAATTTAAAAGATCAAGTGAACAACTGAGTTAATTTTTGTGTCGAATCAAACGGAAGTGGAGGTGCGTTGAAGGCTTTACCTTGCAGCTGCAGTGCTACCTAATGCAGCATTACCCAGGCCTTTCATTGCCTCAGACGTGGTGACCGTCACACGTCTAAAGTCACAGCAGTCCTCGCAGCATACCAATTCATTACAACACCGTACTGAGTTCTGAGGCAACACCTCGTATGCTCTCCACTTAATGAAGCGTCGTACCAAGCTGTCTGTAGCCTTCATAGGCGTCCTTAAATTACCATCCACCGCTAATTTGTACATGACGAGCTGTACTCTGCTCCATTTTGACAACAAATCGCGATGTGTAAGCGTACACAAGCCAGATGAGGCTTTCAACTCGAAATACCGAAGCCATATCAGCTATTAATAGATAAACCTTTTGCAAGCATGGAATGTACAAGTAATTACACCGTTCCAGTCAAAAATTTAACCAATATTATTAGTCCAAGTACAGCATAGGTTACACATGTAAACCTCACGACTTTGAATTTCGGCAAGTGTAATAACACTGACGACTGGTTGAAGGAACACAGTTAATTTAGGAGTCCAACCGAGGTATTGATGACACGTAGAAGAGTCAGAGAGTCACGTCAAGCGTCAGGGAGTCCTAGAGAGAGTGTCACGCTGCCGAGGAGACGTGGTGTGCAGGAGCAACCAAGCAATGCTGGAGCCGCAACCCAGCGTAAGCAACGCAACTCTCAGCAGCTACAACCTTCAGTACACATGGCCGCGTTGGGGCAGAAAGTTGAATTAAACACCATGTTCCAATGACATGTCCTACAACACCATCTGCTCTTAAGCTATTATCAAAGCAGTTACTCGTACCTCAAGTTTCTTTAATACGAGAACAACTGGGTCGAACAGGTACGAGTGCTTGTACACAAGTTGTACTAACCGATACTCGATATCGTGAGCACATTGCTCGTACCATACACTGAATTACATACAAATGAACCGCAAGATTCTTGCGATTACTGCAGACATCAATTTATTACCCAACACTCATTTTGAGCTAATTCGAATACCATAACCGATACAGAATCGTATTAAAAACAATCCACCTGAATATTGAAATGCAAGCAATTAAATGATGGGTCACTTCAATACGAACTAAACCTTGTAGGATTCATACACCTACTCGTGTTACAGACTGAATAAAGCAATACTCAGTCATTTCAAGTTTTTTCCAATAAAATGACTCGCACCATAAGCGTTAACCAATTCTGAACCATATGAAAATCATTGAAATATTGGTACACATATCGAATATTACACGTGCCGTTACTGAACTAAAACCATTAGACCAGGTTGGGGACGGACCAATTTTTTCCTTCAACAACTATCAGTTCTACTGCATAGAGTAAGAAGTGAAGCTCAGCGCAACTTCCCGTGCACATACACCACGATGGTCCACTAATTCTAGCATCTGACAGCCGTTTTTTCAGATGAAGCCAATAAATTAAAAAACAATCTAAGCAAAAAATATCAATAACATTATTACTTGTACGCTATAATAACTTTACTGGAAATCTGAACCATTGACAACGTTTGTCATAATTCAATATCGTGTAATTACTTATCATGCAATTACTTTCGACTCAATTTGCAGATAATCAAGACTATAAGGGACGGGTACTTTCTTCTGCACACCGTTACTTCTAAACACCGGCCT
>VCRD01001783.1:73394-95366 GCA_006783055.1 Trinorchestia longiramus
ATATATATATATATATAAACAGGAATAACTTAGAATAAAGAAGTACCAGAGAGGTATTTCTAGTTAATTAATATCATGGAACAAGTCTAGTTAAGTGCAAATTGATAGCATTAGCTGATCAGGCGATAGCTACAAATTTATTGGTTTTAGACCTTAACACGTTAACCGCCACATGTACCACCGGTGGTACATTTGAGGATTTCACTTACCGCCGCATGTACCACCGGTGGTACATTTCCAAATTTTTATTAATTATTTTCAAAAATTAATTTAAAATATTTACGGAAGGTTAAATGATAAAGTCGTAAAATGGTAAAGTCGTGGCGGTAGTGACAAATCTCTGATGTCAGGCATGGCGGTTAACGTGTTAAAGGACTAGCTTTTAGGTCTGTACAAGTATTAATACAGTCATTTATGTAAAAGAAGCACATGGTAATTCTTAAGTTAGGTTTTAGTTCTAAAATCATTATAACCTCATAATTAGGTTTCTAATCTCTGATGCATAGGAATAAAAATATCTTAAGCACACATATCTTAAATAGAATATGATTTTATAAAAATCTACACCTGAGGAAATTTTATACTAGACTAAATACTATCTTAGCAATGACCTGTTCAAATGAGGTCCTTTGAGAATAGTAATGAGCACAAGGATTGAGAAAACTATCTATTATTACTACAGCACAGTCACTGATTTATCACAGTCGTCCTATAGAACAATTCCTACCACTTGGCTTGCTTTAATACTTCACCGGAGAAGAAGTAACCACCAGGGGAAAATCTAAACGAGACCAAAAGAAATCAGATACTACTGGCAAGGTTAAGCATAAAAATTACAAGTCTAAGATACTTAGAATAACATGCTTACCCGCACTTAAGCACAACACACACGAATTTTAACGGCGACAAAAGCTATTGGCACCGGGGGCCGATATTTATACAGTCCGTACCGGAAACGCGGATAGAACGCTGCTCAATGTTGCCGACATCGGCGTCCTTAGCTTTTTTGGAACACTTAGAACTGATTTAATTACCAATAAAATACATCACCATGTTGTCACTAAAATTTTCAATACAAGTGTAAAAATGAGACTATAAATGCTATAATGATCATTAGGCCGATTTTTAGTGAGATTAATGAGATTACTCCTAACTTAAATTGTAATGCATGTGCTATTAAGGAGGGAATTTAAAGATATAGAGATGAATGGTTCATAGAGTGATACCATTCTTGCTACATACTTGCTACCCCCTTGGTATCACTGAGATACCGCTGAAGCAACTCCAACTCCTGGTGGAGACAACCCGTGTGGCCTACATCACTGTGGACGGAAACCCAGAATATTTGGCCCTTTTCCTTGTGGCCATTCCTTTTATGCAGAAAATAAAGCTGAGTACTAAAGCTCAATATGTCTTTCAGTTTTCCTCGAGTAGGTGCTATAATGCAGGCAATTTCAACTCATATTAAATGAAAGTTCACCGACTGGTTGGCAGAATCCCCGCCTTAACCCAGAAGGTAACACTGGTGAGCCTAAGTGCAAAACACAAACAAAGAAAACCTGCCTGTTGCCCTTGCTTGAGGACTAGCTGGGATCTATTGTTGCATTACTTTACTGTAGTGGGGATTGCATGTGTAGCATTTAGGCAGATAATCTTGTTGGGTGTCCGTGTTATTTTGTCCAGTAGTAATATTTTTTTCCCAGTGAGGGCAGGGTAGAAAATTTTTTCAAGGGGCTAGAAATTCCACATTTTCTTCCTTACATTGTTCAATTTCAATTAGTAACCTTCCAAACCCTAAATGAAAACAGGTTATTTCCTTTGATTTCAATTCAATCATTAAAAATATATTCCTCTCAAAATTAAGAACATGAAATAAACAAATATTATTTTGCTGAAGCTCATATACTATCAATTCATTCTTATTCCCCATTATTATTTCTACTATAGCCGTGGTCGAGTGGTCTGCAGCCCGTGTTCTGTATCGGGTCTCTGCTTCATGTAGAAAGACCGCGGGTTCAAACCCGGCTATGGACACGAGTTGTTTCTCGTACGCCGCGCCGTGCACTCAACCCGCTAAGCACTCAACTCACCGCCCATGAAGACGCCCATCAACCCCCCGGGATCGTCGCATAGAGCTCACCGTCACCCTTACTCTTACAATGTTAACCTTAAGAATTTGAAAAACCTATGTACTAATGTCTATGTACTGTGTACTCGATTGGAAATAAAGATTTTTTTATATTCCAGCTCTCTTAAAAATTTTGAGATTGGACTGCCTTACTACTCTGTGGCGGTACGCGTTAACTTGCGGGTGTGTATAAATGACATGTCTATTTTATTTTTTAGTGATTGATTTAATGCATATAAAAGGTAAAAGTTTATCTGCCCACTGTCAATTGCATGATAATTGATTGTTGATGCGTTCTTTTCTCTCTCATCATTTACGTAATCCTGGTTCAATACATGGGTCTTCTGCATGCTGTCCTACCACCATATTTCAATTAATACTTCTAATTAACACAATTAATTTAATGCAACAACACACACACACGTAACCGCACTAGAGGGACTCTAATCCTCTGAATACATGATATGGTAAAAGATATTCCCAGTACTTCTTTTCAATGGCAAGATGAGGATAATGACACACAAAGATTTAATGTCTGCTATTATAAATTCACGAGATGGGAAATGGAAGTTATCTACCACATTTTGGCACATAACCCACAACATGATATCCTATTAAACAGTGCATTATTAATGGATAAATTGTATACTTAATAATTAAACAATTAAATGCGCATACGGAACA
This sequence comes from Trinorchestia longiramus, assembly GCA_006783055.1. Classification (NCBI taxonomy): domain Eukaryota; kingdom Metazoa; phylum Arthropoda; class Malacostraca; order Amphipoda; family Talitridae; genus Trinorchestia; species Trinorchestia longiramus. The sequence goes on from VCRD01001783.1 coordinate 76,207, forward strand.
AATTAATTAAATGGCGTACAAATCAATTTACGAAATTTACCTTGTCGCTAACCTCGATCACATAGAAAATAATAACATTAAACTTGCTCTTACACAGGAGATGCGCCGTTGATGATGGCTACAATGTTTAACACTCACGATGAAACACTTTAAGATGCCGCTAATTTTCCCTCTTATCACGGTGCCCTCTTTATTTCCCCCATGCCCTAGACCTAAATGTTGCTCTCCGTCCCAACAGTTTACATCGTCGACGAGATCTAGTTTCCAACTCCCCCATTAAACACTTTTACACCTATTCCACTCATACCCCCCGAACTTATACCTATCCCCTTCCCTCAATGCCGATCTGACTGCACAAGCCTACATTGCTGTTGAGATCTAATTCCCCCAGTCTAAGTCCCAGCTGTGGAATCGCTCCTCTCGCTCCTAGCACTGTCGCTCGCACTTATTGCCTTGCTGTAATGACCTCGTTGGTTTCCTGATACCTGCTTATATACTCCGGTGGTATTTTCTAGAAATACGCCTCCTAACTTTTGGCTTTTCGTCCCGTTTCCGGAACGGAACCGGAATATGCGGTTATACTGCGCGATGACCGTTGGCTTTTACTGGGTATGTGGCCCAGCTGCTCGCATTCCCCACAAGCCTATTCACCTTCCCACATCCTGTATAGTGTATCCCCTACATCCTTACATGTTCACATCATTCAACATCACTATGCCTTAACACTACTATCACCACATCACTACTATCACCACACTACTGCATTTCATTCTGATTAACCTTGTCATTGCATAAGTTTGCTACGGGTGATGCTTGTGTTTGTTTATGTTTGTGAAGATGTGAAAATTAAGCTCAACCTTCTCTTCCAGACACCTGGTGGTCCTGCTCTCGCCTCATCGTTGCTTTTAGCTCTTAGTTCTCACTTCTCACCTCGTAACTTACCTCGTGGCCTTGTTATCAAGTCAACTTCATTAGAAGTCTAACACTTGATCATACTTTTGATCTTAACATTTGATCTTAAGATTTGATCTTACTCATGATCATACTCTTGATCATACCCTTGATCATACTCTTGATCATACTCTTGATCATACTCTTGATCATACTCTCGATCATACACTTGATCATATTCTTGATCATACTCTTGATCATAATCCAGATCATTACTTATAGTTCTCAATCTCTTTTACTCGTGGACTACGGATGTCTTCTGTCCATCGACTGCCCTACGGATCGATAAATAAACAAAAGCTGAGTACCCGTCTTATCATTGAATTCCCCAACTAGAGGTGCACCAGACGACCCCCTTAACCTTACCTTCTGATAAATTGTTACTTGCCCACCAAAAACTTAACATTGGTCACCCAAATGTGTGCCTCTACTTGGGAAATTCTTGATTTTGTTGTAAACTTTAAGCTGTGACTAGTTAACTCATTTTGATTATGCAGATTGGTAAGCGAGGCAAATCAGAATCTCATGTTCTATTTTAATTCTGTGTCGTGAGGCTGAGAGCAGGATATATTACTAAACTGCATATTGTGTTTTTAGGAGCAAATGTGTATTCTTTATCTCATTTTTTAATGTATTAGAATTTTTTTAGCAAGTTAGGTGAATAAATTTTGCCATTTCTTTTGCATAACTAATTTCTGTATTGTGGAGCTGAGGCTATCATAGCGGCGCGAGCATAAATCTATCATATTACGAAACAAACAGCTACCCTATTCTATTCTATCCATCTTTTCTTCTAGTCTATTCTTAAACCTTTATCATGGCTACAGCTAGCGGTAATGCTCATTCTATACCTAACCAACAAATTAGATTACCTGCATTTTCATCAGAGGAGCCTCAGATGTGGTTCACTCAAGCAGAGATATCATTCCGCCAATTGGGTATTACTGATGAGGAAACTAAATTCTGTTGTGTCTCAACTGCCTTACCACCGAAAGTGGCAGTGTTAGTTGACCAGTTTATAACCAATCCCCAAGGTACCGAACCTTATACAGTCCCAAAGAAAAACCTCACCAAACTACAACTATCTGCGAGTAGGAGAATTCAGTCTCTCGTAGATCAGTCACGTATACCATGTGCATCTTCTTCCTTTCTGCCATCAATGGTCGTTAACCATATTAGGAAAGTAGCAGCAGGGGTGGGTCTCAGTGACGTATTATTATGGGAGTACTTCACATCTCGCCTTCCTTCCCATGTCCAGCCCTTTATGGTGCAATTTCCTGACTACAAACCTCTTGACGAGTTAGCAGCTCTAGCCGATAAACTATTTGAATTGTCCCCAGAGCCTCCTCAAGGTAACATTGCTATCCCTGTACCAATCACTCCTGCTCCCGTAACTCAAGTAGCCCCTGTAGTGGCAAACCCTGCCGTTTCAGCGCATTCAGACCAATCTTTGCGTGAGGAGATTAGAAGCCTGGCACTTGCCTTTTCCGATTTGAAAGATGATGTCAAAGCAGAACGTAGGTCACGGTCAGATACCGTAGCCGCCATTCAGACACCTCAGTCACTCCCAGTCCCGCATTATGTTGAAGGTGGGGTTCACTATACTCAACCTAGTGCTCGGTATGTCGAACCTCAGGACCAGTGTCAGAGATAAAATGTACGTTATGTCCAGCCCGAGAGTGGGTATATCCAGCCTGAGATTGGGTACGCGCAACCTGAACTTATCTATTCACGCCAGAGTAGGTATAACCAGATGCTAAACAGAGCTAGGAATTATGGCCCTGCAACGCAACAGTATGTGCGCAGTCAGTTTTTTAACAGAGCTCACTCACCAGCTTGCTCACAATCACGTCCAAACACTGGATTATGTTGGTATCACGTAAAATTTGGATCTCATACTCTTAAATGCGGTTCCCACTTGTGCCCCAAATATGGTGAATTCCAGTCGGGAAACTAATGACGCGACGTGTGAATGCGAGTACCACGTCGACCCCTCATTTCACTCGCCTGCTCAGGATCTACGACCGTTTGACCAACCTCAAATTTTTAATCGATACAGGTTCATCTGTCTCAATAATTTCAGCAACTACTTATGAAAAACTGGGTAATGGTACTAATAACCTTTGTGCTGCAAATGTCACACCCAAAGCATGTTTTGGGGATCCAAAACAAGCTATGGGTGTGCCATTTGCAGCACAAAGGTTATTAGAACCATTACCCAGTTTTTCATAAGCAGTTGCTAGAATTATTGAGACAGATGAACCTGTATCGATTAAAACTTTGAGGTTGGTCAAAGGGTCGTAGATCCTGAGCAAGCGAGTAAAATTAGGGGTCGACGTGGTACTCGCATTCACACGTCGCGTCATTAGTTTCCCGACTGGAATTCACCATATTTGGGGCACATGTGGGAACCGCATTTATGAGTATGAGATCCAAATTTTCCGTGATACCAACATAATCCAGTGTTTGGACGTGATTGTGAGCGAGCTGGTGAGTGAGCTCTGTTAAAAAACTGACTGCGCACATACTGTTGCGTTGCAGGGCCATAATTCCTAGCTCTGTTTAGCATCTTGTTATACCTACTCTGGCGTGAATAGATAAGTTCAGGTTGCGCGTACCCAATCTCAGACTGGATATACCCACTCTCGGGCTGGACATAACGTACATTTTATCTCTGATACTGGTTCTGAGGTTCGACATATCGAGCACCAGGTTGAGTATAGTGAACCCCACCTTCAACATAATGAGGGACAGGGAGTGACTGAGGTGTCTGAATATCGGCTACGGTATCTGACCGTGAGCTGCGTTCTGCTTTGACATCAGCTTTCAAATAGGCAAAGGCAAGTGCCAGGCTTCTTATCTCCTCACGCAAAGAATGGTCTGAATGCGCTGAAACGGCAGGGTTTCCACTACAGGGGCTATTTGAATTACGGGAGGAGGAGTGATTGGTACAGGGATAGCAATGTTACCTTGAGGAGGCTCTGGGGACAATTCAAATAGTTTATCGGCTAGAGCTGCTAACTCGTCAAGAGGTTTGTCGTCAGGAAATTGCACCATAAAGGGCTGGACATGAGAAGGAAGGCGAGATGTGAAGTACTCCCGTAATAATACGTCACGGAGGCCCACCCCTGCTGCTACTTTCCTAATATGGCTAAGGACCATAGATGGCAGAAAGGAAGAGGATGCACATGGTACACGTGACTGATCTACGAGAGACTGAATTCTCTTACTCGCAGATAGTTGTAATTTGGTGAGAAGGTTTTTCTTTAGAACTGTATAAGGTTCAGTACCTTGGGGATTGGTTATAAACTGGTCAACTAACACCGCCACTTTCGGTGGTAGGGCAGTTGAGACACAACAGAATTTAGTTTCCTCATCAATAATACCCCATTGGCGGAATGATATCTCTGCTTGAGTGAACCACATCTGAGGCTCCTCTGATGAAAATGCAGGTAATCTAAACTGTTGGTTAGGTATAGAATGAGCATTACCGCTAGCTGTAGCCATGATAAAGGTTTAAGAATAGACTAGAAGAAAAGATGGATAGAATAGAATGGAATAGGGTAGCTGTTTGTTTCGTAATATGGTAGATTTATGCTCGCGCCGCTATGATAGCCTCAGCTCCACAGCACAGAAATTAGTTATGCAAAAGAAATGGCAAAATTTGTTCACCTAACTTGCTAAAAAAATTTCTAATACATTAAAAAATGAGAAAAAGAATACACAGTTGCTGCTAAAAACACACTATGCAGTTTAGTAATATATCCTGCTCTCCGCCTCGCGACACAGAATGAAAATAGAACATGAGACTCTGATTTACCTCGCTTACCAATCTGCATAATCAAAATGAGTTAACTAGTCACAACTTAAAGTTTATAACAAAATCAAGAATTTCCCAACAAGAGGCACACATTTGGGTCACCAATGTTAAGTTTTTGGTGGGCAAGTGACAATTTATCAGAAGGTAAGGTTAAGGGGGTCGTCTGGTGCAACTCTAGTTGGGGTGTAGGGCCGCTAAAATATTGTGAATATTTTAGTATTAAATAATATTAAATTTAGTAATATTTTAGAGTTAATTTTTATACGTATTTCACGTCATTTGAAACTAGTATTTTAAAGTTAAAAATACAATCGTAGTTCCAACTCCAAATTGTAACTCTCGTTTATAGAACACCAGAGTCAACCACGAGCCTATAGGCTAAGTGCCCGTCAGTTCCTTCCCCACCGTTCCCCAGTGTACAGTAATCTTATTCGCGCTTTCAGTCTCTCTGACGGGTAAGTTTTCCATTGACCATGTGTTAGGAAGTAATGCATTTCACTTACCTACCATATATTCCCTAAATTTATCATTTTAGCTTTGCCTAGATATGAAGTTGTGCTTTCATTTGCGTTACTCCAAGATTTATAATTAATCTAAATATAGAACACTTTAAATAACAACTTTTGCATCAGCTATCAAATTCATTGTATAATTTCGTCTCACTCAAGTCTCTACGTTCGGATATTTTATGATGAGCATTCCGAAAGATCGACCTGCTATTTTGATACGGTTATTAAATTTCATAGCCTCGGGTAGAAGCTGCCTATCGATATCTCGTTTTGTGTTCTCTTTAGCAGCCGGCTAATTAGGTGCGATTCTTTAATGTTTTACTCAACAGTTGTATTATAAATTTACCTTGTGCTATTGATTTTTCTTGCTAAATTCTGTATTTATTTTGAGTTACTTATTGGTCTTTATCCGGGCAGGGTTTCGGTTTCAGGTTCAGTTCTGTTCAGTTCCAGTCTCAGTCTACGAATTTCTCAATTTCGGTCCTTGATCTTGGCTTTAACTTCTGCTGATTTTGATCGTGTCAAATAATAAATCTGCAAGCTACGAAGCCGATCGTATCACTTCCCTGGAAGAACATCACCTCACGAAATAATTACTACAGAAAATAACACGTTCCCTAAAGGGGTGACTCTAAACTCGTGACCCTAAGGTGGTAACCCCAGAAATGGTTCGTACCCTAAAGGGGAATTCAATGATAAGACGGGTACTCAGCTTTTGTTTATTTATTGATCTGTAGGGCAGTCGGTGGACAGAATACATCCGTAGTCCACGAGTAAAAGAGATTGAAAACTAAAAGTAATGATCTAGAGTATGATCAAGAGTATGATCAAGAGTAAGATCAAAAGTATGATCAAGTGTTAGACTTCTAATGAAGTTGACTTGATAATGAGGCCATGAGGTGAGTTATGAGGTTAGAAGTGAGAGAACTAAGAGCTAAAAGCAACGATGTGGCGAGAGCAGGACCACCAGGTGTCTGGAAGAGAAGGTCGAGCTTAATTTTCCCATCTTCACAAACATAAACAAACACAAGCATCACCCGTAGCAAACTTAAGCAATGACAAGGTTAATCAGAATGAAATGCAGTAGTACGGCAGTCTAATCTCAAAATTTTTAAGAGAGCTGGAATATAACCTTATAGAGAGATAAAAAGTAAGTCCCCTTCAAATAAATAAGGAATCTAATCCTCATTAAAAAGGTCTATTTTTAAGACTAAAAACTGAGCAAAAGCTGCTTCAGTGAACATGGAATTCTAGACAAGATAATTGAGTTTTAATAAAGTTAGTTTAATCTACTGAACAAAGTCCTTGATTTTTAATGTTTGATTTAGGATCAATTAAATCTAGAGAGGGAAATGATTATTTGGTTCATATAGTAATTAAAAAATTATGAGCACAATTGTTGAACACAAATTTAGGAGTCTCGTGGAAAAGGTAGCTCAAGTATGCAAGGCCAAAATTTTTAACCACAAGAATAATTTCCTTAATCCTGCAACATTGCCATGATACAGGCACAATATAGCAACCTAACATGAACAAAAGTTTATATATAAAATAATTAGAACATCCTAATTAGAGCAAGAATAGAATACATCCTAAACATTGTACAGAAATATAATGGACATCCTAAGACATGGTAAAAATGAAGGAAACCAAAACTAGTGATAACATAGCACACTATGGATATCTTTATTCAGCGGATATATCATCTAGCGTAGGATATACCTAGCGAACCATAATATTATGGTTAATCCATGAAATTTAAGATTTTGATAAATACGACCCGAGGCAAAATATTTGCAATATAAAAAACTACAATAATAATACTAAGAGGGAATGATATATCAATAATACATGGATGGGAATTTTTAAATAAAAATTCTATACTTCCAAGGAAGCAACACACAATGAATAAAAAAATAAAATATATCTATTTTACAAGGGAATGAAATCAATATAGTTCTAAGCTGAATACATGTTTATAAAAATCTCTACTTCTAAGTATAGAATGCAATGTAGAGGCAAGTTTGTGATTTAAGACAATTTTCAGTCTGTAGTTAAATCTAGTAATCCAATTTATGGTCTAGCTACACCATATTCTGCTGATCCCTCTTATATTCAGGAAGTGTGCAGAGAAATTGAACAATAAGGAAAACAGGTTATAAAAGAAGTTTACTGTGTCAATTGAACTGTAAAAGGAAAGTATTTCAAGTAAATATATTGTAGTAATGCAGAAAGAGCTTGTAACAGAAAAATGTAAGAGACATCCCACTATGGATGAGCAATAGAAAATCTCAACATAACAGGTGAATTTTTAAACAGAAAGTAAGGTAGATTTGAAGACTATATAAGAAATACTCTCAGTACTAGTTAAGACCCCAAGTTGTTCTATTAAATCCCAAAATACAAGTCCTAAAATTTAGTTATTTCAGGGATGTACCATAGGTTGGCTCTACATACGTACATTGTACAAAAATTAACACAAATGATATGAAACAATCCTACACCTAATATTTCTAGAAAAACCTAGTGAGACTAATAAATATATCTAAGTCCTAAACACAATTAATTCTAAACTTACTGTAAAATCACTTCACTTTAAGGCACTTAAACTTACGTGTTTATCTCCTAAAAGCTACGATCAGACTGACGTCGAGTCACGATCCGGATTTGCTTCTCAGGGGTGAAATTTAAAAAGAACCACAGCGACAGTTCTTTAAGTACTAAGAATGATTTTACAAAAAACAGCGAATTTTTTATTATTAAAAATTTACGAGAATCTCGCTTAGAGTCACAAAAACCTAATTACAAAAATACCAGAAATTTATTGTAAAAAGTACGATTTAATTTGTACGCGATTAATTAATACGCATGATTTCAAAATGGAGCATGAGCAGCGATGTAATGCTACAAAATCATCCTTAGTACTTACAGAACTGTTGCTATGGTTCTTTTAAAATTTCGCCCTTCAAGAGCTAATCCCCGGGCTTTTTCAAAGGGACGTCATTCTGTACTTAACTCTTGTGAAGATAACAACACACCTGGCAATCCTGTTCTCGCCTCGTTATCAAGTCGCCTCGTTGCTCGTTGCCTCGTTATCAAGTCAACCCTCGTTATCAAGTCAACTCGTTGCCTCGTGGCTTCGTGGCTCGTTACTTCGTTGCTCTTGCTTCGTCGTCTCTGTCTTCATACTCAAACTCCTTATACTCAGACTCTCAGCCATCACTCTGGCTTCTCATTCTCAACTTTGGACTTCATTAAAAGTCTACACTTGATCATAACATTTGATCATACTACTGATCATAACTATTGATCATACTACTGATCATAACTATCGATCATAACTACTGATTATAACTCGAGATTTTAACTCTAGATCTTAATTCTAGATCATCACTTTTCGTTCTCAATCTCTCTTGCTCGTGGACAACGGATGTCTTCTCTCCACCGGCTGCCCCACGGATCAATAAATAAACAAAAGATGAGTCCCCGTGTTATCATTGAATTCCCCAAATAGAGGTGCACTAGACGACCCCCTTAACCTTACCTTCTGATAAATTGTTGCGCGGTGTGTTGCGTAACATCTTAAACCTAACTCTGGACACCGACCAAAAACTTAAAACTGGTCACCCCAGATTTTGTTGGTCGATCAGAACGTAACATTGGCCAACACCACCACAAAACAATGACAAGTATTTTGCCTTGGGTCATGTTTTTTCAAAATCTTAAATTTCAGAGATTAAGCATAATATTATGGTTTGCTAGGTTTATCCTGCCCCAGATGAGATAGCAGCTGAATAAAGATATCCATAATGTGCTATATCATCACTTGTTTGGTTTTCTTTATCTTTAACTATGTTTTAGAATGTCCATTATATTTCTGAACAATGTTTAGGATGTATTTTATTCATGCTCTAATTAGGATGTTCTATTTATTTTATATAGAAACTTTGGTTCTTGTTAGGTTGCTATATTGTGCCTGTATCTTTGCAACATTTCAGGATTAAGAAAATTATTCATGTGCTTGAATGTTTGGGCCTTGCATACTTGAGCGACCTTTTTGCTTGATACGCCTTATTGTCTGTTCAACAATTGTGCTCATAATTTTTAGTTATTATATGAACCAAATAATCATTTCCCTCTCTAGATTTAATTGATGCTAAATCAAACATTAAAAATCAAATACTTCGTTCAGTAGATTAAACTAAATCATTTTGAATTCAATCATCTTGTCTAGATTTCCATGTTCACTGAAGCAACTTTTGCTCAGTTTCAGTCTTAACAATAGACCTTTTTAAAAGAGGACTACATTCTTTGTCTATTTGATGGGGACTTGCAGTTTATATCTCTATAAGGTTAAATTCCAGCTCTCTTAAAATTTTTGAGATAAGTGCATTTCATTCTGATTAACCTTGTCATTGCTTAGGTTTGCTACGGGTGATGCTTGTGTTTGTTTCTGTTTATGGGGATGTAAAAATTTAGCCCAAACTTCTCTTCCAGACACCTAGCAATCCTGCTCTTGTTTCGTCAGTTCTCAACTCATCAATTCTCAGATCTCAGACTTCATTATCAGATCTCATCTTAGTTCTCGGAAACATTCTCACCCTTGGACTTCACTAAAGGTCTACTCTTGATCATAACTCCTGATCATAACTCTTGATCATAACTCTAGATCATCACTCTTGGTTCTCAATTTCCTCGTGGACAACGGATGTCTTCACTCCACCTGCTGCCCTACGGACCAATAAAGAAGCAAAAGCTGAGTCCCCGTGTTATCATTGAATTCCCCAACTAGAAGTGCACAAGACGACCCTCATGACCTTCCTTCTGATAAATTGTTGCGTGGTGTGTTGCGTGTCGTAACATTTTTAAACTTGACTCCGGACAGCAACCAAAAATACTTAATACTGGTAACCAATCACAGTACCAGAGTGACCTGTTAAACGGTAAAATCAACCACACCCCACTAAACGTGACATGGATAAACTAGACTCGGTGTTCATTTCTTACAGGCACCAGAGAACTAAGAGCTGATCAAGAGTATGATCAAGAGTAAGATCAAATGCTAAGATCAAATGTTAAGATCAAATGTATGATCAAGTGTTAGACTTCTAATGAAGTTGACTTGATAACGAGGCCACGAGGTGAGTTACGAGGTGAGAAGTAAGAGAACTAAGAGCTAAAAGCAACGATGAGGCGATAGAGGCGAGAGCAGAACCGCCAGGTGTCCGGATGAGAAGGTTGAGCTTCATTTTCACATCTTCACAAACATAAACAAACACAAGCATCACCCGTAGCAAACTTAAGCAATGACAAGGTTAATCAGAATGAAATGCAGTAGTAAGGCAGTCCAATCTCAAAATTTTTAAGAGAGCTGGAATATAACCTTATAAAGAGATAAAAAGTAAGTCCCCTTCAAATAAACAAGGAATATAATGTGCTGTGCTGTTACCTTTATGACTTGTAAAGACATTAAATGACCGTGTCTGGTTGTGGCAGTAATGAGAGCTATGGAAGGGGCAACCCAACAATGCCAGCCGGGATCGACGACAGTATTGAGAGCGCTGAAGAGCAAAAGTGCTGAGACAGAGCGCAGACCCAGGACCCTTTTTTACCATCACGACTCGATTTGGACTGCGTACTCAAGACGCTTAGAAGTTCCCTCGATGTTGCCATTCTCTAATATCGACATTTGTCATGACCAGGTAGCCAGGGTATAGATATAAAAATATATATCAATGCATAAAAGTACAGGTGTAACGTCATTTATAGGTTTTATTATCTGGCAACATTTACAAAGGAAATGGACAGATCTAACGGTTCTCTTTACGATAATGCACCATTAAAATTTCACGTTTCCAGCTAATAGTCGTATAAATACAATGTAGCACGTACATTCTCTTAAAAAGTGTTGAGTTCCCGAAGTAAGATTTAATGTAAGTTTTTGGCATAAAGTTTTTAGTACATTTGCCTATATAAATTTAAATATCGTAAGTGTTAGAAGGTTAGAAAAATCACAGAAGCGTGATTACGCTAACCAGATTTATTTCAGTGAACACAGTTTGGTTATAGTACAGACACCAATGTCTACATGGCAACGGCAGGCACAAGAATGGGACCGGAACCAGAGAACGCTCTGAGACAATGGTTCTCTACCACTAGCTGACTCTCAACGCATTCCGTTACAAGAGTATTCATCACAGCGTTACACATTAACCTTAAACATACTAAAGTCGAACACATTCAAGGTGGAACATTTAAACATTCAACAGTAAGTTGTTACATTTTGACGTCCATTGCGAATAAGTTACTATTTATAATATTTTTATCCCTGATAATGAAGTGAAACAAGTACTAAGGCCATAGTTTTAATTTAAAGTCATGTATGTTCATGGGATTCTTGAGGCAGCATATTTTACTGAAAAGTGTAGCTAGATATCTAAGCGTTGTCTGATGTTAGAACTTAAATTATTCCCATGTCACTGTAAAAAAATGTACCCTAGTCCATACAGACAAGCTATTAGATATGACACCCTTGTGCAATACTGAGAAGTGACAACTCATGTGACCCATCTGTAAAGTCCTTATAACTGGAGGTCACCAATGTAAAGTTCTGAGTTTTGATAATGATAATGATGATAGGTAGTGCTGATAGAATTTTCAGCTACCAAAACTTTACTAAGATTTTTTCTGGTTATTATGTGTCTTTGCTCGTGTGACCTTGTGGCATAATGTATAAGTTAGTAGTTGTCACCTAAACGGGGACGCCTAGGTTTGCACGAAGGGTGCTGGTTGAGCAGGTTCAGTTGGTTGTGTACGACCGCGTCATGTGTCGGTTCCGTATTGGTGTCAGCGAGAAGGGGCTAAGGTGCTGGTTGAAGTGCTGGTTGTACGTTGGAAGTAGTTGTTGTCGTGGAGTTCTGTACTCGTAGAATATAAGGCTAAGTAGATTCAGTTACTAACACTCATGTCACGTAAATAAAGGTTGTATGTCACGGTTGGAGGTTGTCGAATTAGCATTGTGCACGGTTGGAGGACGTACATCATTCACGTGAAGCGACACTGGCTGAAAAACAAGTCAAATAGAGATAAGCGAATTCGTATTATAGAATACCGTAGAGTTGCAACTACAAGTCTTAACAACAAGCTATCTAGGCCTACTACAAAATGGCGGGTGGTATTTCAAGAGATTTTATCAAGCCATTTGCAGGTGAAAATGATGTGATGACTTGGTTAGAGAAAATCACCTTGGCTGCTCAACTGCAGAAAGTATCTGAATTAGCTATATTTATCCCATTATATCTAGAAGGTGATGCGCTTGCATTGTATATGGAGTTGAGCGACGGGAACAAAGCAAGTACAGACAAAATCAAGGAGAAATTGCAAATTGCCTTTGCTGACAATCCTTGTATTACATATGATAAACTTCTCAACATGAAATGGGCTGGAGAACCTGTAGATGTATTTGCTAATGAACTTAAACGCGTGTTGAGGTTGACGATTCATAGGGATGTAGTGTTAGCAAGAGAAATCAAGCTTTATCAAAGGATTCCCAGATCATATTAGTGTTAACCTGAAGCAGATACCCAACGTGCTGAAACTGGAAATTAGTGAATTGATTGCTCAAGTTAGAATTCTAACTGCCGATCAGCGAGGTGGCATAGCAGCCGTGACAGTAGGGAAAGCGATGGAAGAAAGACAGAGTAAAGCCGGTAGCGGCCAGTTTAGGAGACAATGCTTTCGGTGTGGAGGCCCTCACATGATCAGAAATTGCAACGAGCAAGTGGTGAGATGTTTGAACTGCAACAAGCTCGGTCATATTGCCAGTAAGTGTCAAGAGCAAACTTCGGGAAACGAGTAAGAGATGGTTATTGCGCCTGTAGTTATTCTGCCGAGGTGAAGGCATGTGAACGTAGGTTACCAATTGTTGAAGTATTCATTAACAAAGTGCCTGCAATGGCGTTGGTAGCCACAGGATGCACCATGACGGTCGTCCATTCTAAGTATATAGCTCAATATGATGGAGATGCGAGCATCAGTGCTTTTGATGGTCGAAAAGTTGTGTAAAGTGGTGAATCGTGTGAAGATAGTAGTGAAAGGAGGACTGCCGGTGGTTACGAAAGCTGTGGTGTCAGACCGTCTGGTGGACGGCGTGGATGTAGTGCTTGGGACTGACGTCATCAACAGGCTTGGTGGCGTGACGGTTAAGCGGGGGAAAGTGGAATTTGGCTCAGCGAGGGTAGAAATGGCGGGCCCGGCAATACAGCACACCACGAAGAAAGAGGAAGTGCAAGGGCAGTTAGTCATTGATGACTCAGACTTTAATGTAGAATTTAATGGGGAGTATTGGAAGAAGAATGATCAACCCGTAACATTACGTAACAGAGTAAGTTGTTATAAAGGGATGCTAACAGGTGCAAAAAAAAGAAGAGTTCGGAAAGGAAATTGGTAGGTGGATTACAGAAGGTATTCTTTTACCATGGAAAGAAACTGTCGATACAGGTATTCTCGCGATGATGGCAGTAAAACAGTCAACAAAGAACGAATTGAGGCCAGTGTTGGATTTTCGCGAACTCATTACGAATGTTGCGTGCCATACTTGTGATAATGTGATTGATTGCTGTGACGAGACATTTCGCAAATGGCGACGTACGAGCGAAAACATGTCAACAGTAGACCTGAAAGCACCTTATTTGCAATTAAGAGTTGATAAGGAACTGTGGCGCTACCAGTTAGTAAAATATAAAGGGCAAACGTTCTGCCTTACTCGCTTAGGTTGTGGACTGAATTCTGCACCTCACATCATGTCAAAAGTGTTGAAGCATGTATTGAGCATAGATGATACAATTAAAAACGTCACCTTCTCGTATATCGATGATATCCTCGTTGATGAAACCAAAGTTTCAGTTACAGAGGTAGTCAGCCACCTTAACAAATTTGGGTTGATAACAAAGGCACCGGAAGCGCTGGATGGAGGGGCAGTGCTAGGGCTGCGGTTGTCAAAGGTCGGAGAGGAGCTTATGTTTCACAAAAGCAACAAAATACCGGAATTTACCGATGCGCTCACAAGAAGGGAGTTGTTTTCAGCCTGTGGGACACTGATGGAGCACTACCCTATAGTAGGATGGCTACGAATCGCCTGTAGTTATATTAAAAGAAGGACCGAAGAATCGCACTAGGAAGACTTCGTAGGCGAACATGCAATGTCCATGATTGGGGAAGTAATTGAAACAGTAAAAGTAGAAGACCCAGTAAGAGGAAGGTGGTCAGCGGCTGATGTCCAGCATGGAGTGGTATGGGCAGACGCAAGTAAAATCGCGCTCGGAGCGGTATTAGAAACAAATGGCAAGGCCATTCAAGATGCGACGTGGCTCAGAAAGAAGGAAGATTTCAGTCATATCAATGTTGCAGAGTTGAAGGCAGTGATAAAAGGAGTGAACTTAGCACTTAAGTGGGGCATGACCTCAATAGAGTTAAGAATTGATTCCGCAACTGTGGCAGCGTGGCTGCAATCTGTCGTTAGCACCGAAAAGCGCGTCCACACGAAAGGCGCGGCGAAAATGCTCATTAAACGAAGGCTGGGAAACTTGAGAGAAATGATGATTGAGTTTAGACTAAAAATCCAGGTTTCACTAGTGCCTACTGATAAAAATAAAGCGGACGTATTAACTCGCGTGAAAAAAAGGTGGCTGTGTGGGCCCGAAGTAGGTGGCAACGATATCGACGAGCATGAACAGGTTTGTTCTAGTGCTTACATGTATAATAATAGAGATGCATAATAAACACCCCGTTGGAATCGATAGAACCCTGTACTTAACCAGAAAATGGATCCAAATGTTTCACGAGAGGACGTGAAAAGAGCTGTGAGTGCGTGTGATCGATGTCAGTCAATTGTTCCTGCTCCTTTAAAGCACGAAACAGGAGAAGTAAGCGTGAAAAACAATTGGCGACGCTTGGCCATCAACGTCAGGCATTATAGAGGACGACCCTATTTGTCTATGGTTGATGGCCGGCCGGGACGCTTTGCAGTGTGGCGAGAACTGAGAAGAGAAAACACGCAATGCATCATCACAGAATTAACCAATATTTTCTTGGAAAAAGGCCCAGTCGACGAGTTATTAATGGATAACAGTACAGTTTTCCGGTCTCAAATGTTAGCAAATATGCTGCAAGAGTGGAATGTTGAAAGAGTGTTTAGAGCTGCGAACCGACCTGCAGGAAATGGAATAGTGTGTAGTGGCTTAGTCACCCCTTAACGCGACACAGCCTTCTCGTATTTTCTCCAGCAACTAGTGGCTTAGTCACCCCTCAATGCAAATCTCCATGTACAACATTTCTAGTTTAGTTACCGCTAGACTCTATCTAGTCATCCACAGTGTTCAGTAATTGTAAGTCATACCTATGTAACGTTTATCAATGAGTTCCAACTTCAACTCGGTGTTTCAACCTTATACACTTGAGTAGAAGCTTATGTAAGACCGCTACCGTAGCAGGCTATAACTGGAGATCACAAGCCCTAACCGGCTCACAGGGCGTCTACCTCGAGTAGACGTAAGGCAAGATCTCTAAACCGTTGCCTTAACGGAGCCACACGGCGCAGGTAGCACTCCAAAGGTCTTGCAAGTGGAACAGCACCACCGAACGGTGAAAGCAACCGCGGAAAGAGGAAGAATTTTGCCAATTGAGGCTGTGTATTGGTATAATAGCACGCCTAGATCTGGGCAAGATGAGCTGTCTGTACCTCAACGCTCGGTGTACAAATACGAACGGAGGTATCCGTCAGTGCATCCGATAAGAGTAGAAGGAGACCACTATAAGGATTCGGTAATAAGAGCGGGAGAAGAAGTGTGGGTAAAACCGCCTAATGCAAATTGCACTACACAGTGGGGCAGAGGCATAGTAACAGGAGTGACTTCATCAAGTAATATTGAAGTGGATGGGGTGCCAAGACACGTACTTGACGTGCGATCAGTAGTACCCCCTTTACCCCGGTACGAAGAAGCTAGGGGTGAGCAAGGTGGGGGCTGTCACCCTTCCAAGCTAAGCAAATGAAGGTTGAACAAAGTGGGGGTGAGGATTAACCACAGTGGATCAGGAGAGATAGAAGACCTCCCGCCTGGATCACCGACTACGTTACAGTTTGATGATAGATTATCGTAGTTAAGTTAGTAGCGAAATGTCGACTCCGTAGTAGTAAGTAATGCATCTAAGGTATTGTGATTTTAAAATCACGTGAAGATGTGGCATAATGTATAAATTAGTAGTTGGTATCTCAACGGGGACGCCTAGGCTTGCGTGAGGGGTGCCGGTCGAGAAGGCCAGTTGTGGGTTGTGCGCGGCTGCGTCGTGTGTGTCGGTTTCGTGAAAGGCTCAGGTGTTGGTTGAAGTGCTGGTTGTACGTGGGAAGTAGTCGTTGTCGTGGAGATCTGTACTCGTGGAATACTAGGATAAGTATATTTAGTTACTAACATTAGCATAGGGATACATGTCTCGTAAATAGAGGTTGTATGTCACGGTTGGAGGTTGTAGAATTCGCATTGTGCACGGTTGGAATTCGCACTAACTGAACAACAAGTCAAGTAGAGGTAAGCGAATTCGCATTATAAAATACCGTAGAGTTGCAACTACTAGTCTAAACAACAGACCTTACTGAAGGAAATGAGAGGACTCCTCAATGTGACTTAGTTTTATTTCAGTAAGGTGGCATATTAAATGATTAGATGATCTTGAGCAGCGTTGAGTCAGTCTGGATTTTCCAGGAGGTAAAGATGACACGGTCTAGGACAGGTCTATCCAAGAATTTCGGTGATGGCAATTGGTGTGCTCCAAAAATACAGCACGAGTACAGAAAGTACATTGCTGTGATCCGTTCTAACTTCTGTGAGTAGTTATTGTGATTGTGAGCTAAGACTTTTGACCTGTGGTTGTGAGTTGTGATTGAGTATTTAGTAAGTTGTGAGTAATTGGGAAATATGAGCAGGTATTAACTTGTGAATAGTGTGCTATGAGCAGTAGTGAAGTATGAGCAACTTGTGTAAGTAACTTGTGTAAGGAGCTTGTGTAAGCGACTTGTGTAAGTAACTTGTGAGATATGAGCAGCTTGTATGAGCAACTTGTGAATAGTGTGTTATGAGCAAGTTGTGTAAGTATGTTGTGAGCAGGGGTGGATGATTTCTTCCCGAAGGTCTGAGAACAAGATGAAATTTTGAGCATCTTATCCAAGATACGTATGCCTCATCAAATATCAATGCAACTCTTTTAACCATGAAATAATAGACTCGCAGAAAGCAGCATCAGTTGAAATTATTCAGTAGGATTATCTTGTCAAGGTCTAATCCAACTATTTTACAATGAGGTAAGGGCTTATTATTATTCATACAGTGTTAGTTCTTTCACATTGTTTTTAAGACTAGTAGTTGCAACTCTACGGTATTTTCTAACCCGAATTCGCTTACCTCTATTTGACTTGGTCTTCAGACTGCGTTGCTTCTCGTACCGGATGAATGTCCTCTATCCGTGGACGATGCGACATCAATAACCTTCGACCGTGACACACAACCTCTACTCGCGTGACGATTATCCCTATACTAGTGTTAGTAACTGAATCTACTAAGCCTAATATTTTACGAGTACAGATCTCCACGACAACGACTACTTTTAACGAACAACCAGCCTACACCCTGCACCTGAGCCGTTTCTTCCTCCCACAACTACGGTACCGATACACACACGCCAGGGCCCAACCCGCAACTGACGCTGCCCCTGCATCATCCCTCACTCAAGCTCAGGCGTCGCTGTTGAGGTGCCAATTACTAATTTATACATTATGCCACACATTGACAAGAGAACACTTCAGTCGCGATTGACTTTAGAAGATATCGGATAAGCAAGGATAATTAAATTATATCCCTGGCATAAATACTAAAGATTTGCATTGATTTGTGAGAGCATACTTGCATAAACAACAGAAAAGAAAAGAAATTACCTTTAACATAAGGCATGACACTTTAGATCCAATCAATATTAAGAGATCTAAATTAGTAATATCTAAAAACAGTGGATTTGCATTTAGTTTGCACATAAGTACTTCTCATACATGACTTAAAGATGAGAATAATGGAGCTGATAATCACATGCTACAAAGTATGAGAAATACACATACTAGAATATAGTAACTAAAAAACATCATTGACATAAATAAAAGATTTTCTAGAGATTCTAACATGGCTGCCTACCATGTTTCATATGAACACAAATATTCTGAGTACCATTTGTTTGACTCAAAATCACAAGGACACGCCTTGTGATTCAAAATCACAATTCTAAGAATAACCACAAGTTCTAAAAATACTTAAGAATAAAAATGCCATGACTGCATCTTAATCTAAATCACTTTTGGCACCGTTGAGTTTATATAATATTCTGACATGACAGGCCCTAAACACATATCTCACATCGATACTGATGTAAACAGCTTACACCTGAGGTCACCGCAAACTAGAGTAATATTGAATGAATTTGTTGTTAAGACTAATAGTTGCAACTCAATGGTATATTCTAACCGTAATTCGCTTACCTCTATTCGGCTTGCTCTCCCGTTGGTGGCGTGTCTCGCGACTGATGTACGTCCTCCAACCGTGTACAATGATGCGAATCCAACAACCTTCGACCGTGACTCACAACCTCTACTTGCGTGACGATTATCCCTATACTAGTGTTAGTAACTGAATCTGCCTAGCCTAATACTTTACAAGCACAGATCTCCACGACAACGACTACTTTTAACGAACAACCAACGCGCAACCTGCACCTGCGCCGCTTCTCGGGCCCACAACCACAGCAACAACACGTATACGACAGAGCTCAACCCGCGACTGGCGCTG
>VCRD01001783.1:97622-112871 GCA_006783055.1 Trinorchestia longiramus
AAATAAGCTGCTTTCAGGTCTACTATTGACATGTTTCCGCTCGTACGCCGCCATTTGCGTAATGTTTCGTCGCAGCAATCAATCAACTATAATACATTTAAAGCACAAGCACAGAATCATCACGGTTTTCTTATTAATAAAAATAATAAATGGCACTTGACTTACTCGAGTACAATTAGACACGAATACAATAGACAATGGGGAGGTCAAAGTAGATGCTGAAGGAACACGGATATTACTGAACACAAGTTTTAAGTATAAAAATTACAAGTCTAAAAAATACACAAGGTTTAATGCTTACCGTTTAGCTCGACGTACGGATCAACAATACTGATCAGGGCTCCCACTCAAAATTTTCAGATAAACCTAGATTGAACATGAAAAAAACCCAGATTCGTTAAAAAAAACTAGAAGTCTTATTTTAATAAGAAAGCAATAAAAGTTAACTTACATGAGCGAAAACGATGATGGTAATGCTGATTTTATTCCTGTTCCTCCTACCAATTCTCTTCTGCAGCGCAAATATCGACATTAAGATGACTTTTCTGTTGTGCAAGGCGCTTTCATTACGCTGGTA
The DNA here is from genome assembly GCA_006783055.1 of Trinorchestia longiramus. NCBI lineage: Eukaryota > Metazoa > Arthropoda > Malacostraca > Amphipoda > Talitridae > Trinorchestia > Trinorchestia longiramus. The sequence continues at coordinate 98,200 of VCRD01001783.1, forward strand.
ACATACTCCGTTGATGAAATCTCATACTAATTCCGGTTAAGGTTTCCAATCGTGACAGGTTTTTTACTCATTGACAATGCTTGTTTTGCCAACAACCTATCCTTAACAGTGTCTGTTTTCAGCGAGTTTGTTTGTTTTGTTTTGACATAATTTACAAGTGAAAATATTCTTTCTACTGATGCGGATGAGTGTGGCAGAACAGTTTGGTTGGTCATGAAGTCAGAAAGTATTCCGAATTTTGAGTTGTCTAATCCGTCTTTGATCTTACGCAGAGTACCAGAAATCAGGTATAGATTTATTCGACACCGACACGTCTTTGAATTGTCGATATAGCCTCCATTTGTTTTTCATGGTAAGTAATTTCTTCTTGAATGAGATAAGATGCTTTTGTTGCTTGCATTTTAGCCCCTTTAGCAATATTGCGGTTATGAAAGGCTTCTTACACACTTGTATCAAATGATCAGGGTGAGCAAATGGCATATGATGCTGCTCGGCAATGAAAGCAGAGATCATCAGTTCTGCCTTTGCCACCTCCTCGTTTTCTGTAAGCTTCGGTTTATTGACAAATGTATCTAACTTCGTTGTTGATTTCGCAGATTTGTTATTCTCGTGTATAGCAGTTTTACTATGCGATAACAACATTGACTTATTATATATGCGTTTCTATTTTTGTATCACAGCATGTGCAGTAACTACAACCCTTTTCACTTGGATATTTTTTAAGCCACTCTTTCAAAATCTCGTCCTTTAACCATTGTTCTTTGAAAGATTGCTTCTATCACTTTTTAGACATCTTTTTTTGGAGGGCTAGCCATTTTGAATACGAGTGCTGCTGAAATATGAAAATTAAATATCTATAATAAATTTCAAAACATTCACTTTTGAAGAATGCACAATCAGTTTGACGATGAAAATGCGCGTCAGGTCACTGCAACGAGCCAAGCAACACAAGCTCACGAAGGACTGAAGTGGAGCACCGGCTTGGCCGGGAGAGCAAGTTCGTAAGATACTCGTTCGTTACTCGTTTTTACGGGCGAGAAGCAGGTTGAACACATTCTACCCCATCCGATAAGCGTAGTTTTGTATCTGATATACTTTTGCATGTGGTGTATCATACGGTGATACGGTGTATCATACGGTTAACATATGATAGAAACAAAATTTCTTAACTACATTATTCAATTTATTCCAGTTAATGATGAATTTACTGTCTGGAAATGTTTTTTTTATTTTTTTTCTACATTTACTTCCTTTTCTCACTCTAGAACGTTGATGAAAAGTAGTAACGCCTGGGGTACTGAAATGCTCCAGACCGTATGGGAAAACCCCCATTATAGTAAGAAGGGGGAGTGAGGGGGGGGTAACACACTAACATGTCTTCCTGCAAGGGAGGACAGGGAAGAGGGGGCCGCTGGAAGGCTTTTCCCCACTCCCGTAAACACAAGACCTCCACGCAACCACGTAGCAGAACCCCTATCCCGTCGCACCAACACCACATCACTGACCTAAAACACCACACAGCGCACAAACAACCACTCAACCAACAACCATAACTTGAGACCAACGCACAACCACACTAAAAACACTACATTCAGGATCCAACTGCGCAAAATCAACCTCAACATAGCAACCAAATAACATGAAATGTTTGAAAAAACTTTCAAAGACTTCGACGTACTACTAACAAAGCTTTCAGAAAACAACTCAGGTTACTACGCCATAACTAACGAAGCAGCCACTGTCGACAAACTAACCTCATTCAAAGCAACTGAACTTGTTCGGGACTTAGGCGTGTCCCGTAGGATAAATGATGAGGTCGTTAGAAGTTGAGTTTATTGAAGCCGTGATCTGAGAACAAATCACAAATTAAGCTTACAGAACTAATTATTTAACTTAAAATTAAATACTTTGACATAGTACTGGCGTCTGAAATGGCACACATGATTATCTTTTCAATGTGCTGCACTAGAATGTAGTTCAAACATAATACTGGCCATTGAGGCTGACTGAAAACACTGGCAGCTACACTGAACTAGAGTAATGGCATTAACCTCACAGTTGCAGCTCAAATAACAAGTTGCTGCCACATGTACACAAAAATATAATTTCTTTTTGGAACAGTACTAGTATAAATATAATTCCTATAGAAAGGAAAGCATATAGATAACTTAAGGTGTAGGTATAAATGACTTGAGGTTCACCAACCTCAGCGTTAGAGAGAAATATCTTATACATCACATTTAGAAGTGCCTCTACAGCAGAGGGAATTAGACTGCAAACTTATTACCCAAAAATATAGTGAACTACCATGATTGACACATCAAAGCACAGGTATTGCTTAGAAACATATATAACTGCTGCAATTTAGCATCACAAATGAAAATGAAATGGCTAACTGTATTTAGCAACAGGCACTGTTTGTTATGAAAAAAATCATACACCTAGAGCACACTGAATTAATGATACAAAAATTGTTTAAGGAACTTTTCTTTCCAATGTTGGGTGGTGTGAAAACCTTTTACACCTACATTGAACACATTATAATGCTGCTGTAGACCAGAAGACATTTTTCTACATTCTACACTGAAAGTTGCATCTCCTGTGAATAGATGCTAGTTGACTAAATGAAGAAGTGACTATGCATGTAGAATGTTTTTGGTGTCTCACTGTACAACCAGGGTTCTATTGAGCAGGAAGGAATAGACACATTTAATTTATCACAAACACACTGATGAGATAACTTCCTGGCTCACATGAAATACATATACTGATACTTGTCAGTATCACACAAATTCTACAGCTATGCTTGTACTAGAACGCTGCTGATTGAGTAAGAAGGACTAAACACATTTAATTTATCACAAACATGGATGAGATAACTTCCTGGTTCACATGAAATACATATATTGATGCTTGTCAGTATGACATAAATTCTACAGCTAAAACTGGCGACAGAATATTATATTAAATGAATATAGCACCTTGAGCATTTTTCAGTGTCCTATGGATATCACAACTGGCTTTTTGTCTGCATAGGCTGTGGCTGCATTTTCACAGTTATGATGATGCACAGTTATAATAATGCTGATATCGACGGACTTATGGATCTAAGCATACTCACGATTATATTTTACACTTTACACAATATCTTATATTTTGATTTGGTGTGGACTTAACACTGTTTTTAAGAACAATACTGCATACGTGTGGCTTCGACTGTGGCGGGAAAGACAAAGCGACGCGGGCATACGTGTCTCTTAAGCTGCTGGCGTCTCGGTATTGCCAGCCAGCGAATATCCCTCTGTCCCTTTTTTCTCTAATGGAAGTTCTAATTTATTTAGATTTATTTTCTATCCTGACCTGTCAGGGTAGAACTGTTCAAAAAATAAATCTTAAACCAATCATTCCACCAAACCTTCGAGCTAAGAGAACCGTATTCATACTCCAATTCGACAGCTTAATCGGAAAGCTATCACCGGACAAAATTACCAAAGAAATCAAAACACAACAACTCTGGGCAAAAATACTCGAAGTAATCAAAATTTAGAACAACACCCACGAGATAAAAATCACCTTCTCGGAAATATCCACAACACAAAAAATCCTCCAAAATGGCTTACTAATGTTCAACACAAAAATCACACCCTCACTGATAGAACTCGAAAAGTACGCATACATCCTGATATGCTACAAATGCTACAAATTTAGAGATCACGCCCCTTATCAATTTACCTCCCCAACGCCCAGCTGCTCCGAATGCGCATTTCACCAACACACACTAAAAATGCAACTCACCTACGAAAAAATGCCTAAATTACAATCAATAACACTGCCCTCTCGTAGCAACCTACCCATACAGGAAACAGGTTATACATAAAAAACGAAAACCAAAATAAGCACAAGATGGAGCAAAACAACCGTACATACCTAGACAGCAAAAACTGATATTCAACAAACAAACCAACCAACACATGCGCTCACATTCTCAAGCAACACACACGTAAAACTCGCTACCCTGGTAATTTCGAAGCGCACATCGCTAGCCTGGCCAAAACAGAAAGTTACGGATCAATCCTATCGAAATCTCTGAAAAGGAACTTCAACATCGACACCTCATTTCCTGACATGGACTCGCAAAGAATATTCAACCTCTTCATATTCCCACCTTACTCACTCATAACTCTTCGACCAGCCTCAACATAGTCCTGACAAATACCCAAACATTTCACAGCATAAGACTACAACCAGGCCCACTAACGCCATCAGACCACACCTCATTATATCAGCCATCACTGCAAACCCCATCCAAATCCCCATCCGCCCACGCCCATCCTTCAACAACGCGAACTAGACACAATACAAAAGCCTCCTCACCACACACACGGTACCACAAGACCAAACAAACAAACAAACAAACAATCTTTATTTCCAATCAAGTACACAGTACATAGACATTTAGTACATTGGTTTTTCAAATTCTTAAGGTTAACATTCTTAGAGTAAGGATGATGGTGAGCTCCATGCGACGATCCTGGGATGTGTCCATGGGCGGGGAGTTGAGGGCTTACCGATAAGTGCGAGCTCACGGCGTGAAACGAGAAACAGTTCGTATTCATGGCCGGGTTTCGAACCTGCAGAAGTCTTTCTGTACAAGCAGAGACCCGATACAGAACACGGGCCACAGACCACTCGACTACGGTGGCTGTGACCGACAATAGAAGAGATCGATAACCACCTGTCTAACTGGGAGAGGCACACTACCGCAGCCTCCAACCAAGCAATCCTAACCACCACTCACAGAACAACGTCGGGAATCAAACCAACACAAGAAACACTCCTGCTCCAAACCAGGCGCCATGACATTCGTAACCACCTCAGAAGACACAGACAGTCATCTCACCTGTACTGCAAACTCGTAAACCTCAGGCAACAAATAAGACAAACGTACAAACGCATATACAATACAACATGAAATCACACAATCACGAACATGAAAAAATGAAAATCTCAAACAATTTTGGTCTTCCATCAAAGACATATCAAGCAATAACACTAAACAAAACACACATCACATCAAACTTAACATGACCTACTACAGATTCCCGAGGGACATAGAACCTCTATTCAGAACATACTGGTCAAACATCTTCTCAGATGTCGACGACTCCGACAACAAATTCGACGAAAACCACACCCAAAACGTTGAAACACAGATGGCAGACATCACACCACGCCTAAAATAACTCGAGACAGGAGACATTACCCGTCTAAACACCCCTTAATTCCCAGCTATCACACTCCAAGAACTTCAACAAGCACTACGAACATTTTCGCACAAATGCCAGGACACACAAAAATCACGACGCCCACTGGAAACAACTCCCTCTCAACATGCTCTATTACCTACTATACATGTTCAACAGAGCAATCTCCGCAGGATATTTCCATACCAAATTAAAACACGCTATCTAGATTTTCCTCCCAAAACCGTCCCCGTCGCAACGCGAAGTAAAAAACTACCCCCCAATATCACTACTCGACACTCACGGAAAGCTCTTCGACAAAACCCTCACCTACAGACTCACAGACCACCTCACTATACACAACATATTCAACAAAAGACAACACGGCTTCTGACGCGGAAGAGGAATACACACCGCCCTGGTCACTCTACACGAGACGCTGCACATCCACCAAACCCAACAGAATAAAACTGACGTCATCCTATGAGACATATCCAAAGCGTTTGACAAAGTCTGACACACAGGCCTAAAATTAAAACTATCGCAACTAGACATTGACTCACTATTCACAAAAATTTTTACAGACTTCTTTTCAGACCGCGCAGCAGCAATCAGAATCTCAAACTACACAGGGCAACCTTTCCCCATAAATCAGGGGTACCACAAGGAGCAGTTCTCTCCCCAGCACTACACAACTTTTCCACACACGACCTTCCCCCGCCCATACCCAACACCGATTACAATGCATTCGCTGACGACATAACACAAATAACATTCGGCCGCAACTCCCACAACATGGCAACGCCCCTAACAACAGGAGTAATAGCCCAGATAATTGACTGTGAAAGGAAGTGGAAGATGCAAGCGAACGCAAACAAATTCAAACTGATAACCATCAGCCGCCGCAAGAAACAAGAAGTGCAGGTAGACGGCACTCCCCTCTCATACGATAAATCTGGTAAAGTTTTAGGTCTCCCTCTCAGCAGCTAGGGATACACCTCACCCATCACACAGAGGAAAGAAATAACACAAAACAATCTCTCCCGTCTATACCGTTTCAAACACATGCATCCAGACAAAACACGTAAGCTTTACCTAGCCTACGTACGATCAGCCATCATTTACCCAGTCATCCCACTCTACACATTATCGCCAACCTCCATCTCAAAACTACAACATGTACAAAACAAAGCCACACGATTCATTACAGACGCAAAATGGTACGACTTCAACACGTCAGCTCAATTACACCACCAAACTGAGCTGCCCCCCCCATCAACACTCTCTTACACGAACACGCAAAGAGAATCTAGAATAACATTGAAAACGTGCACCCACAGTTAAATCTACACCTCATATTTCCACACGAAACCAGACAAATACCACATAGAGCCTCCCCAAGCTCAAAAACAAAAATACTTGGTCCCCCTCCGACATCTAAATCCACATGATACCCCACACCACCGCACCTAGCAACAGTTACCCCTCTGGGATAACAAAACAAAAACAAACGTCAACTAGACGTAAACCCCAATCGGCTACAACCACAGCCTGAAATTGCACGACTATCAAATTACATTTGTACACTCAGCGCCAACCAGAACCCATGCCTCTCTACCACTAACACCGGTTATCAATGTAAAAACAACAAAACCTAACTCCTTATAGAGACCACCCACACGAACAAACCCCGTAGCGCAAATAATAATTAAACTCCACGCACTAACAAGAACTAGACGCGCTACAACTCTTCACGTCCCGAACTCTACCGGCAAGATGTCAGTAAGCCAGTACTCGACGTCAAGATGTGCGTAGCGAAGAACGAAGAATCAAGAACTAATATAATATTCAAATGTCTAAATACAAACTTTTAAACTCATCCTACCTATAATTACCTTTCCTCCTATTGGGTTCTTCGACGGTTCCTTAATCCCTCAAGTGCTCACTCCGATTAAGATGAAAGATAAAGATATTAAAGTCTGCTCGGAGATAAGAGATGTCTGAGGATTGGGACTGAAGAGTGATTACGAGAGATCACTATAAATCTAACGCTCATCTGCTTAGCATAGTCTTGGAACAACAGACTATGACAACACAGTTTCGAGGATTTCACATTTTCTGATGTTTCCTAAGTTATGAGTAAATGATTTTCATACAGCCATGAACTGTTTCTTATTTGTGTGTTCCTCTCTAAGTTACACACTGTGAGCATTAGTGTTAGTGTTTTTCCTGCTTAGCAGTGAGTGCCTGTCATTAGGTACAGCGAACATTCTCATGTTTTGATATGCTCCATGAAGCCAAAATATAGCAGCTATATGTCTTATAACGTTACACGTGGATTAATGTGTCATTGATCTAGTCTACCACCTTCTTGGTGCTAGTGTTTTTGTTGGTAGAAAATAATGTACCCACTAATATGTATCAGTAATCAGCGAATTGAGCTACCACTTAATTGTTGGCCTTTTCTTTGGTGAGGTTAATGTTACCTCAGATTTTCTATACATATACTTCACTTAAATATTTCCTTTATTGAAGGATTTCTCTCCATACTAGTGTCTCCAAGCTACTTATCTATGTTCTTCAGCAGCTAGTATTGCTTTAATTAATCTTTTAATTTTAATTTTAGCATAATTAAATATTTCCTATGAAATAACTTGCGTATCTTTCCTCGATCACAGCTTAAATAAACATGTAGCGATATTACATTGCCGAAAAATATAGGTACATAGAGTTTTCTAGTTAATAAAATTAAGTATAAGAAGTAATATCTTCATTAGGTCCTAGCATTAAAAATACTAGAATAATTTAACCGTAAGATAACAGTAGAAGCGTAAAATAATAGCACAACTGTACCAAACATATTACTAATTTTTTACAAGTAATATATAACTCTAAAAGTTACATTTATGCCAGTTTTTATTTTTTATATTCACAAACGGAAATACGTTTTGGCTTTTTGTGCGTTCTGTCGGTAACATCTCGTTCGAACTTCCGCTTCCTTAGCCTATACATAGCTATATAGAGAGATTTCCAGAGCCATTATTCATTCGTTTCAAAATCCGTGGTGTGTGTATATCAAATAGCATCTATAGAACAACGTAAGTTTTTACCTCATTAAGTTCCTTAAAACTATATTATAAGCTGTGACCATTTCATGTTTTATTTAGACTTCTTTTCATGTTTCATAAGGTTAGAGTTAACTTAACACAGAACCTGTTTGTGTCAATCTCACGAATAATTTTCTCTTAAGCAGCAAGTGACAGTTTTTCCGTCACGACCGCGTTCCTATAGAATTTCAACACTTAAGCAAGAGAGTCTCTCTCTCTACTGCATAGTTGGGTTACAATTTCTTTACAGGCTTTAAAAGATCCTATATCCTGCCTACCATTAATTGTTCCCTTCATTACTGCGAGAATTTTGAGAAGTCAATTTCATAACACTTCTGAAGAAATAACTTACTTTCCCTTGAATTTGCTGTAGAAAAATATATCATGAATTAAAATCTTGCCAGTTCTGAAAACCTTAGTGGATGTTCATCTTTAGATTTTTCACTTATATTTTTAGAGAACTTACGGGGTCCTCGTTACTGGAACTAGTCAATGTCCTGGACAATATTATTCTTTGAATGTTATTTAGACCTGATTGCTAAATATAATTATTAAAACATTCAGTACGCTTTTTGCGGATAATGCTCAATAGTTAACGTAGTTAAATTTAATTACGTAAATATAACAATCAACCAGTTTTTTCCAGTAAATTATCATGTATACTTTTTATTAGTTAAGGTTACTTATTTTCAGTATCTCTGAATGATTGATTAGGTAGTTGGTAATTTACCGTGAGCATTGTGCACCTAAAAAGTCTTAAAATAGCGTTTTGAATATTTTAATAATTCTATTTAGCAATCAGTTTCAAATGACATTCAGAGGATAATACAAATTTTCGTCAGAGTACAACACTTGAAACGAGTTTGAACGTCCAAGTGGTCTCTTTGGTCACGCCCACAGCCTGACAAGCGGTTGAGAATGAGTTTTTGTGAGGAGTGGTCGGAACTGCTCTGAAACTTTTGTTGCTGGTCGTACACGCTAGCTATTGTTAAGATGGTCTCTAAAAGTTTGTTAAGTTTGGTAGTGCTAGGGGATTATAGCAACCAAACTTTAACAAATCCTATTCTATCTGCCCGTGAGTCCTGACTCGAGGACAATAAAATAACTCATGACAGGGACTTATCTTTTGTTATGAAAAGGGGTTGGCGCGAGTAATGGCTTGGGATCTTCGTGAGATAACTGAGCCAGTCCAGAGCTTTCAGAGGATGATTAGGCCAGTCCAGCTTCAGGGATGAATGGCCAGTCCAGAGTTACAGCGACAGCTCACAGCGAGTACAGCTTAGTACTCGAGATGTACAGTTCAGGGTGCACAGCGGGTAAATCACAAAGAGTGTATCACGAGTGCAACGAGGGACTTGAGTGAGTACAACGAGTGGCTTGAGCGAGTACAGCGAGTGGCTTGAGCGAGTACAATGAGTGGCTTGAGCGAGTACAACGAGTGGCTTGAGCGAGTACAACGAGTGGGTGGCTGATGACCCCCAATTCTGCACGCAAAGCAAAGTGATGAGCACCAATACAAGGATCCATAAGCCTAGTCATAAGTTCATTTGCAATTCTCAGACTATGTCAGGATAAACTGTGGTGCTGTAGGGCCTAGGAAATATCGTAATTAATTTGGAATGATCTTGGAGTCCATACAAAAATATGGTGTATTTTAGTAATATTTTAGAGTTAATTTTATACTTATTTCACGTCATTTGAAACTAGTATTTTAAAGTGAAAAATTTAATCGTAGTTGCAACTTCAAATTGTAACCCTCGTCTGTAGAAGATCATAGTCAACCACGAGCCTTGGGGCTTAGTGCAGTTAACTTAGTGCAGCAGTTCGGTAACTTCGGTCTCAGCTATCGCCCAGTTAGCAGTAATTCTATTAGCGCTTTCAGTCTCTCTCTGACGGGTAAGTTTCTATTGACAATGTGTTAGAGAGTTTTGCATTTCACTTACGTACTAGATATTCTTTGAACTTGTCTTTTTGCTGAGCCTAGATGTTCCCCTGTAGGTTTAAGATTTCCTTTTTGAAGCAGTTTTGATATCATGTGTATTCGACAGATTGTATGGCAAACATCTCATTTAAGTGGGGTTACGTTTTCATTGAAATGATTTAAATTGTGTTTGAAGTTGTTGTGCTTTGATTCACGTAACTCCAAGAATTATAATTAATCGAATGATGGAATATTTTGAATAATAACTATTGCATCAGCCATCGAAGTCATTGTCTAATTTCGTATCACTCAAGTGTCTATGTTCGAGTATTACTGACGGGCATACTAAAAGATCGACCAGCCCTTTTGATACGCTTATTCAATTTCATTGGCCTCGGGGAGAAGCTGCCTATGGATATCTCGTTTTGTATTTCTTTAACTGCCGGCTAATTAGGTATGATGCCTCGGTGTTTTACTCAACAGTCGTTTTATAATGTTGTCTCGTGATATTCATTATTCTTGCTAAATTCCGTATTTATTTCGAATTACTTATTGGTCCTTATCCGGGCAGGTTTCAGTTTCGATTTCAGTTTCAGTTCCAGTTTCGGTTACGGTTTTACGGATTTCAAGTTCTGAGTTTTGGTCCTTGATCTTGGCCCTAACTTCTGCTCTAACTTTGATCGTGTTCATGAATAGCTAAATCTGCAAGCTACGGAACCGATCGTATCACTTCCCTCGAAAAACACCCCCCCACCAAAACAACGACAACGAAAAAATAGCGTTCTCCGAAGTGCCTCGGAAATATTGCAATTAATTTAGTATATTCTTTTAGACGATAACTAAAAAATACAATTGCTTTTAGCAATATTTTAGAGTTAATTTTTATACTTACTTCACGTCATTTGCAACTGGTATTTTAAAGTGAAAAATTTAATCGTCGTTACAATTTCAAATTGTAACTCTAGTCGATAGAAAATCAAGGTCAACCACGAATATAAGGGCTAAGTGCCCAGCAGTTCGGTCTCAGCTATCGCTCAGTTAGGAGCAGTTCTATTTGCGCTTTCAGTCTCTCTCTCTGACGGGTAAGTTTCTATTTACAATGTGTTAAGAAGTTTTGCATTTCCCTCACGTACTAGATATTCCTTGAACTTGTCATTTTTGCTGAGCCTAGATATTCCTCTGTAGGTTTAAGGTTTCCTTTTTGAAGCAGTTCTGATACCATGTGTATTTGGCAGATCGTATTGCAAAATCTTATTTCAGTGTGGTCAAGTTTTCATTCAAATTATTTAAATTGTATTTGAAGAAGTTGTTGTGCACTGATTCGCGTTACTCCAAGATTTATAATAAATCCAATGATAGAATATTTTGAATAATAACTATTGCATCAGTCATTAAATTCATTGTCTAATTTCGGTTCACTCAAGTCTCTACGTTCGAGTATTTATGACAGGCATGCTAAAAGATCGACCAGCCATTTTGATACGGTTATTAAATTTCATGGCCTCGAGGAGAAGCTGCATATTAACATCTTGTGTTGTGCTCCCTGTAGCAGCCAGCTAATTAGGTACGATACTTTAGTGTTTTACTCAACAGTTGTCTTTTAAAATTGCCTTGTGATATTGGTTCTTTTTGTTAAATTCCGTATTTATTTCGAGTTACTTATTAGTCCTTATCCGGACAGGTTTAAATTTTGCTTCTACGAATCTTAAATTATCAATTTTCGGTCCTCGATCTTCGCCCCAACTTCTGCTCCGATTTTGATCGTGTTCTATAATAAACCTGCTATCTACGAAGACGATCTTATCTCTACCCTCGAAGAACGCCCACTAAACGACGACAATGGAAAAATAGCCGTCCCCTAAAAACTGCAGAAGGCAGCACTAGTTAAGAATTTTCAGCAACCAGCTCACTATTCAGTCAAGTTTTGATTTTAATATTCTTACAGTGAGGCAGGGGTTTATTAAATTGATCTGATGAGTATTGTTAAAGCAGAAATAATTAAATTGTATTCTTGGCAATAGTCTTAAGGATTTGCATTGGTTTTTGAGAACACAATTTTAGCAACATGAAGCAGGAAATAAACATTAGATAAAAAGGGACATTCTTAGCCTCTCAATAATACGAAATCTGTATTAGGTAATATTTACAAAAATAATCGATTTTGAACCTTTAAAGAAATGGCTTTTAGGTCTGTAAAAATATTAATACTGAGTTTCCCACAAATAAAAAGAAACACAACAATTTTTAAACACACAAAATTGAGGATAAAAATGGTATAAGCTGCATCCTAATTTGTATCAATAAGGACATGCTGTAGGCTTGAGATTCTGTTCCCAGTCAAAAGATCTAGTCAACAGAATCTGGTTTTGAGTTGTAAAATATCACTATAACCACATTATTGGGTTTCTAATTATCCTGACAAGGCAAATTACAGACTGATGCATATGAGTACAAATAATCTGAACACACAGATATCTTAGATAGAAATTGATATAAAAATCTACACCTGAGGACAATGCAGACTAGATTCAATATTGTCTGTAGAAATTACACTATGCAGATGAGGTTCTTTAAGAAATGGTAATGAGCACAGTTATTGATTTTCAAGTCAAAAGATCTACAAGTTCTAGAAATATAAATCACAAGGACAGTTCCTAAGAATAACCAAGAGTGTAGGAATCTTCTCCTTATCTTCGGGACTTCCCGACTTGTCACGTATGAGCCCGTGCAGGTGCTATCTTAGTCAGTCTAACACCGAGGCACTAGAGCAGTGGTTCCCAAACTGTGGTACGCGTACCACCAGTGGTACGCGAGGGCATTCCAGGTGGTACGCAAACACTTTCGTGGTCATGAACAATTATTATTTTGTTATTTGATAATTATGGAAATAAAGTGATATCTGATCGAATTTAGTTTCTCTGGAACCAGGTGGTGCGCGGTGACTGTACGGGACCTCCAAGTGGTACTTGATCACAAAAAGATTGGGAACCACTGCACTAGAGGCACGGTGGGCCAACACCGCGCTGTGAATTTAACACCCTTTTAAATAGTAAACTGTCGTCTCCACTTGAGTTGTTAATACTCCTTAATACCACGGACAATTAGAGGAACTTCCATAGTTCCAAGCTCCTGGACCTCGCGGTTTATAGAGAACTCTCTAAGATTACCGGGAGAAACCAAGATTACCAAGTGGCGCCCGAACAGGGACGCATTCGGTGATGCCGAACTCGGAGTGTTTTTGTCCCTGCCGTTAGGATGTCCTGCTCCCTTCCTTTTGAGGTAGAAACATCCTTCCTCATCCACACACTCAGTTACGAGATCAGGATCTTCTTCCTGTACGTCACGCCCGTCGTTGCTGTTCACCCGTTAACAGGGGTCGGGCCACACAGCCACGGGTGCGTGCCATTCGTCGAAATCTTCTTGGCACACTCGCACCGCGTGCTGTGTACTTTTACTCTTGCCGCGGAGGAACTTAGAAGTGTAAACTTCTTTGTCTCAATTTCGTATATAATCTTTCAGAGTTCTGTACACTCTGGCATTCTTTATATTCTCCGCTGTGTCTAAGACAGTTGCTGTCATGATGCGTTTTATAAATAGGTCGGATGCCAACAGTGCGAACGCAAAATTTGTAACGACGGGCGTAACGTACAGGAAGAAGATCCTGATTTCGTAACTGTGTGGATGAGGAAGAATGTTTCTACCTCAAAAGGAAGGGAGCAGGATATCCTAATGGCAGGGACAAAAACACTTCGAGTTCGGCACCACCGAATGCGTCTCTGTTCGGGCGCCACTTGTCGGGTTTCTCCCGGTAATCTTAGAGAGTTCTCTATAAACTGTAAGGTCCAGGAGCTAGAAACTACGGAAGTTCCTCTAATTGTCCGTGGTATTAAGGAGTATGAACAACTCGAGTGGAGACGAAATAGATTTGCGATCCCTTAGAGACTCTACAAGAGATCATTTTGGAATAGCTTCACAGCTAGAGCAACGTGCGTGTAAAGGAGCTAGCCGACGACGTAGGACAGCTTCGATTGGGAAGTACGGTAAACACGTACGAACCAGTGGGGAATCCTGAGTACTTAACTATGAGTGCTCCCCCTGGACTGCCAGCAGGACGGGTCGATACTCATTTTTCTACGAGAATCGACTTAAGTGCGGACCTTACGTCCCCTCAGGGCCGTCAGCTGATGCCCCTCATTCCCGAACACAGTTTACTTGGTTCTATTGAACCACGTACGTGTACTACGCCACCCCCGGTTAAATCTGTTCGGAGACAGTTCTCTTTCCGGAGGGTTGACACCCCTAGTCCTCAGTCCCCTAGTGCGACTGTGTAACTTTGTGTTGGCATTACACCTATTTGTCTTACAAGCTTAGGTGCCTTCCATCTATATATATATATATATA